>VDFB02169163.1:82476-145581 GCA_007258455.2 Sequoia sempervirens
GATCTTCTCTATATGCTCTGAGATCATCACAGGACCACACAAAGATAAGTTTATACTTCCTTAGTAGTGCAATTAACATTTTTTGATTGTTGGACTTATATTTTTCTCAATATACACCCTTTTAGGGGCAAGTTCAGTTCCAAGGTTGATCCCTTCAACATTCTCCTATTTTACTTATGTTTGATTCATGAGGGCTTTGTCATTTCCATCAAACACCCTTTCCAACACCATGAGTCCCTTAGGAAGCTTATTAGTTTTAAGCTAAACAACTTCTTTTCCAAATACAATCTGTTTCCCATCTACCTCTTCCACAAATGCATTAAAATAAATTTCTTGTGCTTCATATTGATCAATGTAATGTAATAATTTTATTAAATCAGCATTGAATCATCATTAAAACCTTTCCAACTATAAATATTATCAGGGATTGTAGGTCTTGTCTTGATCTCAACTTGTGAAATTCCCACCAGAGTAATATCATCTTTCTTCAAGGCTACATTCACCAAGGAATCTACCATCAAATTCTTGGACCTATCTATCCATCCAATGCAGAAAGCATCAAACAATTCAATTGTGTCCCATACAACATTTATGTACTGCCTTATTATTTTGTTTTTTGTGGCATACCTTGACCTTAGTTATGAAATAATCAGCTTAGAATCTCCAAACATAGTTAACAATTTTATTTTGTGTTTGACTACCATGTTCAACCCAATAAGTAGGGCTTTATACTCTGCTATGCTATTTGTACATTCTAATGTCAATAAAATTGAACACTTGAATGTAGTACCCTCAGGTGAGATGAAAACCACTCTTGCTCCATTACCCTCTTTACTACATGTGCTCCATCAAAATACATTTTCCATACACCATTTTCATTCTTGGAGACATCTTTATCAATTGGATCAGTATTCAACAATTTAGGTTGTGAAGGCTCTATCCTAAGACTTCCCAAGTCCACATCACATAAGCAATTGATCTAATTCTTCTCAACATACTCCACAATATGATTCACTCTTGGTTCTCTAAATGATTTCACCTCTTCACCATTTATTGGTATTGTGGCATAGGACAAATCAAATTACAAATTTCCTCTGACTGCTGCAGTCCATTGCCTTGATAGGAGCATTCCAAACTAAGGGGGCGTGTCTATTACAATTATATCAATCTTGTATACTGCTTTTGGATAAGCAGTCAACTTAACTTATACATCATTCATGATTCCTACTACTAGGACATGCCTACTATCCATAGTGTAACATTTTCCACCATTACTATCTACCCACATGCCAAGCTACTTCATGATACCTACTAGCATGATATTAATAGCTACCCCTAAATCAATCATGCAATTTATCACCATTTTGTTGTTTATGAGCAATGAGGTAAAGAATAGGTCAACATGTGGAGGATTTATCAGTGTTTCACCAAGACAAACCTTTGGAACTCTTATATCTCCTTTCTTGCTACTATTGTTCTTGATAGTTTCTTTGTTTTCCACATTTGTGTTTTTGCTTGCTCCATTGGATATCAGTTGCATAACATTGTCTCTATATTCTTTTATCTTCATCATCTCCTATAGTGGCACAAAAAATTTTACTTGGGACAATGGTTGTGTGAAATCAAATGAAGAAGCATTTTATGTCTTGTCTATCTTTTTTTGTTCTAGAGGATCTCCTTTATTTTCTTCTTTCTCTTTTTTACTTGCTTCATCATGTTTCTGCATATTTCTTTGTTTTCCTCTTTATGAATATGCTTCTGCTCATTCTTATTGGGTTCTTTATTTTCTAATTTCTTTGGCTTTTCCTTGTCTTTTTCTTTATCTTTTACAAAAAATCCCCTTGGATTACCCTCATTTGCATTTGTTGTTTTTTTTCTTAGTCTATAATCGCTTTTGCTTTCTCGACTACAGCAATAGTTAACTCTTTAATCTCTTCCTCATTTAGCCTTCTCAACTTATACTTATTCAGTCTGGGTGGTATATGAGAAGGTTGTGATTCATTATTTATTTCATTTTCTTGATCAAAGAAGACCTTCTATTCTGCCATGTGAATGTTTTATTTCTAATTGTTCACATCATATTCATAACCTTCATCACCTGAGGATGAATACTCTTGTTCAATTGGATGCAGGGTATGTGAAGTTAAATATATTAGAGCATATTCTTCTTCTTGTATTGATTGTGCTACAACACAATGGTCTTGGGAATGGGGTGAATTGCAAACCTGACACCAAGGGCTATTATTGACCATGTAAGCTCCTTTTTTCTTCAACGGATTAGGATTTTCTTTATACTTAGGTTTTTCAATTATAGGTTTTCCATCTTTCTAGTTTGTGTTATATGGCATATCATGCAAACTTGGTCTCTCATTTCTATATGAATTTTCTTGCTTATTCTAAGGATTTTTAAAGTTTTGAGGGACTATAAGGTTATCCCTTTTTCAATTCATTCCTAAAGCCTTTCTATTGTTCTCAATGGTTAAGGTTGTCTTTTGTGCTTTAGCCAAACTTCTATGGCATATATTCCTGAGTTCATACACTATTTTTGGATCAAATAATTTTAGATAAATACTCAAGGTTGTCAGATCAACCAATTTAGATCCCTATGGTATTTTTTTGTATAGCTTGGAAAACCTCTGGCTGAAGTCATACACTAGCTCATTTTGATATTTTTGAATACTTATTAGCTCATGGAGGGAAAATTCAGGTGCACATTGATTCCCATATTGTTCTAAAAATTGATTGTGAAAGTCTACCATAGAATCAATTAAGGCATCAGGTAGACCATTAAACAAGTCCCTAGCTTCTTTAGTTAGTGACATCATGAATAATCTCATATTTAAATCCTCATGGTCCATACCAATGTCTTGTATAAAGGCATTGAAATTTCTGATATGCTCTTCACCTGATATTACATTATTCACAGTGAGTTTAGGAACCATATTTCTCCAACTGTTATCAATTGGGTATAGATATAATTGGTATCCTTTTAGATCAAATTGTCTACATATTCTCATGGGGTTTTGTGGATGTAGGTTCATAGGTGGTGGATTAGGGTAGTATTGATATCCATACTGAGGCTACTGGTAGACATTTTGTGGGATGTGTTGTTGAGGATGCACATTTTGATGCAGTGGAATATAATGATGTCCTAGCAGGGGGTAAGAGTGTGGGATGTTGTCAATGTTTTGTGATGGTGCATTTTGTGGGGGTACATTAAATTTCACATTCTTCTTTTGTTTTCTAGTTGTTTTGTGAGTTACTTTTGAAGTACCTGGAGCACCTGTACTCTAAGGTGGCCCATGCATATTGATGTTACCCCCTTGCTTATGAGGAGGAATATATTTTGGTGTCTTTTTTGCTTGGACATTCAGTTGAGATATTTGTTGAACTAGATATTGACTCCATTTTATCAACTATTTTTTCTTCTTCAGGTCCTCTTCCTGCCTTTTCACAAATTCTTCTACTTCTTGAGTAGTCATCTCCTCAAAATTTGGAACATGGGAAGAATGATCTATGAATCCTTGTTGGAATTAATCTCGTTGTTGTAATGACATCTTATAATCATACTCCTTCCTTTGATCTTGTTCTTCATCTATTTGAGCCATAAACTCACTCATTTTCTGGGGATCTTTCTTTCACTAAAATATGGGATGATTAGTATTCTCCTTTTCAAAAGGAGTATGAGGATCTCTGTTTGAGTTATCACTATGAAATTCTAATCCATGAAGTGAATCAAAGTTGTTGTGCACAGTAAGGATTTTTTCTAATGAGATCTCCTTTTCTTCATTTACTATTTTTGATTTATTAGATGTCATTTTGTTCTTGTTCTTATTTGCATCAACTTTTGAAGGGGGAGACCCATGTTTATCTGTCCACCTACCATTATTCTTCTTAGGACTTTCCTAGTGTAAATACCTCCTTCCATTCATGTTGGATGATATAGTATATCTCTAGAGTCTATCATTTATCCTTTCTGATCTAATATCTACCTTATCAGTCATAAAAGTTCCTTAGAGTCGCCACCCACTTCTTGTAAGTAGGAAAATAGTTGTGTTTCTTCCTCACAGTCCTTGATTTGTTATGATGCTTTTTGAGTGACTCTATACTGAAAGGCTCAAGTTCATAATCAACTTATTCCCCAGTAGAGTCACCAATCTGTTGGATCTAAAAAGTGCAGGTTACAGAGCCTAAGAGGATGCCAGGCTCTATGATTAGACTTGTAATTTTTTTGAACCAATGAATAGAGTAACCTATGTGACTAATAACTCCTTCCACTTTAGGCTCTACTAGACTTAGGCGGGTCGACCCTGATTGCTAAAGTATATTGAGAATTGTGTGATTTTACTAAATTAATTCATCTATCATAGTGCCATAAAATGCAATAGATGATATCTTTCCATTTACTTCTACTCCTAATGAAATAGTTGAGATTTCAGAATGTGAAAGCAAATAAATAATGAATGGTATGTGAAATGTAAATGAAATATGAGATGGACCAGTGCTTTTTTGGGTAAGCAGAGTCAATAAAATTTTATGATAGGTGACTACTATTGGCTACAATTTTGATTGTTTGGCACTTAATTTTATTTATACCTTGTATAAATGTGCAAGAATGTGAGTGATAGACTCTTCTTATCGATCCAATTGACCAAATCAAGTTATTGTGATTTATTAAAAGGATTTTAATCCTTCCTTGAGGGAACCAATTAATAGACCCATACAATGACAACAAATGTGTATTGAAAAATGAAGAATTTCCTCAATTTGAATAACAAGACAAAATCAAGTTGGAGACAATGTAACATCCTTATCAATTACTAGAACTCTTCTTATTGATCCAAATATTACCCCTAAGTTACTGTAATCAATTAAAAGGATTTAATTCTTTGAAAGAAGCCAATTAACTTGACTACACAATAAAAACAAATGTGTTTTGATGAAATTGAAATACCAACTTGGATATACAACTTCAAATAACAAAGAAGCAACAATGTGGAGACAACTAGATAATTATTTAAATAAACAAACAATAGACACCAATATTGAACCACACAAAATTAATGATCTTATTAATTTCTCCAAAATTTCATACATGCATCATGGTCCATACGGTATATTCTATTTTGTAAATATTTTGAAAGTATCTCTATTATGTCTCCTATTCTCCTATTTTCCTATATCAATCAACTACCAAATGTCCATCATATTTAGCAATATTTTGAAGAGGATAGACCTTTTCAATAGTGTCTTTTGGAACTTTTAAAAAATAAACTAACTATCACATTAGGCTCTAGCTAGCCACAAATGGACCTGCATAATATGATCCAAATATTGTTGTCCTAAATTTGTATCAAAATAAACTATAGCATTCTTAGCTGCAATCTCTTTGATGATAATCTTTTCCAAATGTTCACAGGCTTCTCCCAATGTTGATTCTTCATCTTTGGTTGCACTCATGGCTTCCTGCAATATTAATTTGCACTCTTTCATCCATTCATTCTGATTCTTCAATTCTCCATGATCATTGAACAATGTAGGTACTCCACCCCTTGAAGCATCAATGAATCCTTTGGCATCTGCTTGTAATTATTCATGATAATCTTTATGCTTTTCTACCAAATCCCCAATAGTTGTGATGGCCACAACATTTGAAGTATTTCCTTGATGTATTTCTTGAATTTTTTCTTGCAACGTGTCACTTATTCTTTTATGTTCATGAATAATAGAGTAACTCTTTGAATGAGTAGCCCAAAAATTATCCATCCACACCATTAGATTAGCATGTCTTTTCTAGAGAACTACATAAAGTGTGTTATATTTTTCCTTGACCACTTGAACATGTACTTGTTGGTTATCCATTTGTAACCCCTCGCATTTTTCTTTTGATTGAGAGCTTTCTCCCTAAGTTAGCAACTTAGCGGATCCATCCAATGTGTTCTTGACATCATCTCTCAAAAAATTATTTTCTTTGAGCATTCTTTCATTATGTAGCTTGTACATGTCCCTTTCTTTTATCAACATCTGAATTTGTGCTTTATTCAACTTGGCTACATTGATGCCAATGTCTATTGTAACCATAGGATCTATTGGCATATGGCTTCTAGTTTTTTCATTGATGGCAACTAAAGTCATCCCCATGATCCATAGTTCAGTATCTAGTCATACCGACAAAAAAATTGATACAATGTGTATTACCGATAAATTACTTAAGGAATAGGGTATCCGGTCAGACAGCTTCACTAGATCACCTTTTGTGTTGTGGATCTCTAGAATTACTTTGTGAACATGTGGATTATCTTATTACTGAGTTTTGTGGCATTTCATTAGTTGCAATACGAGTTTGGAGGTATGGTAGGACACTTTTTTGTCTATTTGTTTGTTGTAGTTGACTCAAGTGTTGTGGCATGCTGTGGATGTGTAAAGTGGAATTATTCAAGATTTTTTCATGTTTTCATGTTTAATTATTGGTCCTAGCTATGGACTAGTTAACTTGTTTGGATAAACATCAAATTTATTTATGATTTGGGGTGACAAGTTGCAAATATTCTAAAGTTTTATTGAGCTGACTTGTAGTGATGAAATCCCTAGTATGAGATATATCTAGAAGATTGATTACATCATTTTGCATAAGGAAAGTGGTGTGTTGGTGTATTTTACGAACATCCAAAGGGTATTTGAGTGATATCACGTGTATTTTCACTTGTACATAATGTTTTTGCATGTGAACTTGAGCAGAGTAGAGCAGAAGTTCAATATCAGTCAGAAGGACAAAAGTTCATCATCAGAGCTTAACCAGAACTGTAATCCAGCATTGTCAGATGCTATTCAATCAATTCATTTTATTTTGGATCTAATCCAAATCATTGTAAGTGCAGTGATCCCATCCTTTTGAGTGGTGATCTCTAGGTAATGGGCCTGAATGCAAGTGCATTCCCATTTTGTAACACTTCTTTTGGGTATACCTAGAACTTTTTGTGGATTGGCCATCCACTGTGGTTTTTCCCCTAACAAGGTTTCCACATAAAAATCCTTGTGTTATGGTTGTGTTGTTTCTTACTTTTTGTTTCTACATACTGCTTTTGATTAAATGTTCTAAGTTGATTAAAGGTCAAGATAATAAAGTTAATTTTTGTAGTACACTGATTCACCCCCCTCTCAGTGTTGCTTGTTTCCAACAATTGGTATCAGAGCTAGTTCCTTGAAAGAATTCTAACGACTTGAGGAGATCTTGGAAATTATTCTTAATGGATACAAGCAGTCTTCAACATCAAATTATGGTGGCTTTGGATGATCTTGACTAGTCAAAATTTGAGATTTGAGACTTGCAAGATAATCTTGAGAATGTAGAAAAATTCATTTAGTCCCTAAAAGACAAGGTCAATGAGTCAAGGGAGAAAAGAAAGGAATTATGTGATCAGTTGAAATAAAAGAGAAAAACCATGGAAGATGATCAAATCAGTGAGGTTTTGAAAGAGAAAACATAAAAAATGTGATTTTTTTTCCCAAGAGAATATTGCTTTGAAGCATGAGATGGAATTTATCATGATGAGAATGACCAAGGAGATTGAGGATAGGAAGAAGAATGAAGAAAATATTTCACAATATTTGAAAGATAATTCAGAACAATGCAGTTGAATAGATAATGAATTGGAGCAATCCAAGAACAATGAAGAAGAGCTTGGAAAGAAGCTTGATGATCTTAGAAATGAACTTGCTGCTACAAATGAGTATAAAGAAAAATTCAAAGCAAGCACAACCCAACTTGATGAACTAATCAAGGGATAGAGGAAAAATGGTGACTGACAAGGTCTTGAATATGAAGAAGGTGAAAGTTTTGGATCTAGAGAAAGAAATTTTGGACAAAGGAATTTCAGACAAAGAAGATTAAGACAAGGGAATCAGATGAATGGAACCAGAAGAAATCCAGTAAGGCAACCTAATGCTCAAATATCTAGTGGCTATTGTTATACCTACAACAAATTTAGTCATATGGCTTCTCAGTGTAGGAGTAGAGTGAATGCAAGTGGACCATCATTCTCAGGCTAATTTTTTAATTGTCATAAGTATGATCATAAGTCAAGTGAATGAGAAATTGTGCTGAATTTTTTTCTTAGAGATGTTAGATGCTATGCATGCAATAGATTTGGACATATTTCTAACCAGTGCAAATTGAGACAAATTCAGTGGAACAATTGGCCTAGACAGAGAAGTGTTGTGTGCTACAACTACAACAAATTTGGTCACACTTCTAGATCTTGTTGGAAGAGAAGAGGTCCGGTAAAACAAAATATGCAATCGGATGTTAAAGGAAAAGGGAAAGTAACAATTGATGAGATCAAGAAGCAAATGAAGAAGAAATGGGTGAAGAAGAATCCCTTTGTAGAAGGAAATGGATCCACACCAGAAGACAATTCTAGTAATACTTTAGGAAACTGATTTTAGGTCTCCACCATAGGGGGAGCTATCATGAAAACTCCTAAAAACCCCTACTAGTGATTGGTATTGGAATTTGGATGAGTCTAGTAGGAAACCTAATGCTACTTAGTCATTATGAAATGAGTCTATGACTTTAGTGAAGCTTGTTGGATATCCTCGTAGGAATTATTTGTGTCGGAACATAAAAGAGAGTAAACTGGTTGAGTTAGGGAAAATGCATTTATTGCAAAAGTAAAGGGTTAGGTTTGTGATCAATAAGAGAATGGCTCCCACCCTCATTTTTCCATTCTACATTTAGAAGAAAGAAGTTAGGAGAGCTCTAAGGTGATCATTTCCAAATTGAGAGAGATTCAAGCATAGAGGAGAATTTGCGATCAAATTTCATTTCATCTCTAAAAGGTATTTATTGCAAAATCTATAAATTTGTGTGCTCTCAATTATGTCTACTCCTCTGTTGGTCAAAGTTAAGGATAGGCCACGTACAAAATTCAAATGGAATCCATATAAGTCTGTAGATACAGAGCCGCTAGGTGCATTTTCATCAGTGTCGTATGGTGTTCTACACATTGAAGATATTAGGACATATGTGCACGTGAATATTGAAGATTTGGGTACTTCACAGTTATTGGAACTATACTCTCAGTCCATAGTTCAAGAAGATTTTACTGTAAAACCAGAATTCCAAACCCTAGTTGACAAGAAATTTTTGCAATTCATGAAACTTCCCATATTCAAAGAAGATGAGTGGGTTTCATATATTCTAAGTCATGTTCATGATGAATTTATGTGGCTAGATGTGCCTTTCAAAATATCCAAAGAAGCTATTTGTGCAGTCATAGGCCTAAATTCCACCGGTAGACTTACAATCTTGAAGTCGGTGAAGAATGATGAGGTTAGTAGAGTGACTGGACCTCATTGGGACAAAAGGGAAATGACTATAGATCATATTTCTGAGGTTGGTGTGAAATTTGCATCTATGGTTATAGGTTACAAGATTTACCATTCGATCTGGGAGAACTCTGTATCTAGCACAACCATCTATACAACTTATGAAATGATCAAACAAAATACATATTTTGATCTATGTGAGGTACTTAGAGGTCAACTACTGGAGAATCTGAAAATGATCAAGAAGGACAAGAAAAACGTATTCAAGTTTGCAAACTTGTTGATCTATCTATATTTCTACTTCACTAGTGAATTACTAGGAATTGGTAAAGTGTAATGGTGTAATGAAATTCTGGTAGTTATTAAAATCTGGGATATGTTATGTGTACTTGGTGATCGGTAGACCCGTAACACAATCCGGTGGGGTCATTTCAAAAATTTCCAAATCTTGATGCATGCCAGAGAGAGAATCCCTACTACAATAGTGGAACAGTACAAAGACTCTATATGCTTCATGATTGACATTGACCAATGTTACATGCAAGTTGTTGATCCTAGAACTGTGTGGATCATCCCAATGGGGTATGAAGTAGATGGAAACATTCTGAGCTTGTATGTTGAACATCTACTAAATTCACCACTAGATCAAAATGAAGAAAGGTTTGGTTCTTATGTAGAGAAAAGCCTTTAGGTTCATTCAAAATTGAAAAACCCTAAGTCAACCAGGAAGATAAGAAAAGAAATAGAAGTTCTTGCAGGGAGTATGGGTCTTCCTATGGAAATATTGAAAGAAATAAGAAGGAAAAGAGATGAATTTGAAGGTGAAGCTTAAGCTGCTAAGGAGAAAAAGGTTGAATCTGCTGGTCTGGGAACATCTTCTGTTAACACCAGATCTACCAAGAGTTCCCTTGTAGTACAGTCTAAACAAGTTGAAGCCTCCAGAAGAAGGAAGAAGAACAAAAGCTCAAGAAAGTATAAAGTTGTATCCACAGATGAAGAAGAAGATACTGACTCTAAAGAAGTAGTAAGAGAGTTAAAAGCTTCTAGAACTCATATTTTCCAATTCAACAAAAGAAAACCTTCTAGAAAAGGTGAAGAAGAAAAGAAGGCTAAAGTTGACAAGTCCAGCATGTATGTCAAGGAAGTTGAAGATGCAGTAGTAAAAGATGGAAATCTCATACCACTCTGCAACCTGTATGAGACTTTTGATGAATCCAGTAAGAAGATTCTTGAGGAAGCTACTGTCAAGCACTTGAATTTTTTCAATAAAAATCTTGTTGAAATCATGTCTGGCTTTCCCACAAGCCTATATAATGCTTTGGAATCTAGGAGAGAGAATGCTAGGATAGAAGAATAAAATGTTAGGAAAAGAGTTCTTGTTGACTTGTGCCTAGAAATGTCAATAGAAGAAATGGATTTACTTCTTCTAAAGGTCAAAAAGGAATTTAGAAGCAATTCAAGAGTCAATAAAGTAATGATTGGTGACACCGATGTAGTTATTAGTGAAACAAGGTAATTTTGGAAGAATTTGTGTCAATGGAAAAGATAAATATTGAGGAAATCAATACTAATCATACTCAAGGAAATGAGGAAGCAAATGTGAAGGTAAGTCAATCAGAGGAAGGGAATGTGAGTGTGTCTGATCCTCTAGATTTTGAAGATATTTTGACCTCTCCTGATGCAGGAAACTCATAAACACATGTTGTGACTAAGGTCCCAACTGAGGCGGTTGCTGAAGAAAAAGAGGCTCATATTGAAGGAACCAAAATGGCTAAAGCCAATCTTGAACTAGTATCCCAAGTTGAAAAGATAAAGCAACAAGAAATCAAGGTAGAGGAAGTAAAGGAAACTTTATTGGAGTAGTAGGATGAGCTAGATCCTGAGTTGGATGAAAAATGCAATCAACCTTTCCACTTTGTCTCCAATTCAGATGATGAAGGTCACCAAAATTGCCCAAGCCAGAGCTAGTGAAAACATATTGAAATCTCACATTGAGGACTGTGAACTGTTAAAGCTTGCATTTGGATTCCTACATAAAATAATGCCTACTCATGTAGTGGACCCATCAGGTACCTCCTCTAGTGAGTTGAAAAATTTAATAAGCTCTATAGATTCTCATTTTGAATCTTTTGATAAATTAGCTCTAGTTAAAGTGAAGGAGTTCAGTGAGAAGAGAATTAATAGCCTAAAGGAACTGATTGCCAAAGACAAAAATCTGTTAGCCTCATGCATAAAGAATATTCAAGGTACTATATCTAAAGGAGAAAAAGTGTACAGGTCCTGCTTAGTTCTGTCAAAATTTATTGAAGCAAATGAGAAGCAGGTGAAAGGTATTGAGTAGCAATTGGTTACTATTTCCAACACTTTTGATCCATTAATCAGTATTATTTGTCATCAAAAAAGTCAGGCAACATCCTTGCTCAATCAAATAAAGAATTTGAAGATTGAAAATGAGAGGATTATTGGTAGAGGAAATGAGCTAAGAGGGCTAATAAGTCCAAAGATTGAGATAATGGCGAATGCTCTAAAAGAAGTTGAAGGTGTTGTGAATGCTCCTGATCTTGTAAATCTCGAAGCTGCTAAAACCTTGGCATACCTTCTTCGTGGTCACATTACTATTCTGGAGAGTTTAAAAAGTGTGTGGGACTCAAACTTAAATAGATTGAAGAATGTCTATTCAGATGTCTTCAAGTTTTTGTAAGTCTCTAAATATGCTTGTAAAAATTTTCAATTTTTTGGTTCCCCAATTTTTGTCATTGATGTCAAAGGGGAGAGGGGTGAAGTGAAAAATGCCTTGATATTTTAAGGGGAGCAATATTTTGCATTTTGGCAGTATGCTTATCAGTCTCGACACTTAGTCATTTTTCACTAAGTGTTGCCATCAATGCCAAAGGGGGAGATTGTTGGCATATGGCTTCTAGTGTTGTCATTTATGGAAACCAAAGTAATCCCCATGATCCATAGTTCAATATCCATTCATACTAGCAGAAAAAGTGATACAATGTGTATTATCAAAAAAATTCTTAAGGAACAAGGTATCCGGTTAGAGGGTATGTGAGAATCATGATGGGCCAAAAGTGGCAATATGATGGGTATGTGGATGGCGACCTTTTACCCAAAATTGATGAAACGAAAAGGGTTTTAAAGGAGATTATCTTTCCACCAATATAAATTATTCTTTACTTTGAATTTAATAAGTAATTATTATTTATTTTCTATTCAAATTACTGACTAAAATCTTGATTGATAGGCTAATTGAAAACATCTATAGCTTTCAAGCGGTATCACATTTTTTAATCCAAAACATGTGTCACATTCTATTCTTCACATACTATAGGATTAAAAAAAAAATTGAATTTCATGAAGTTTTGACCAAGTTATGATGGTCATATGAGTTTTTATATTTTTAAAAAGTTGTAATAAAAAATTCATAATTAATTATTTACTTGGAAAAAATTACAAAAAAATATGCATCACATTAGGACATGAGTCCTATACTTATAGCTAAAATATTATTAAAAATATTATCATTTTATTGTGGTTAGGGTGGTGAAACAGACACCGCTTCTTATTTTTCCCTTGAAATTTAAGTACTATTGCATTGAAATTTCAAATTTTCACCAAATATATTTTTTCTTTTTAAAACAAACCTAGTAGTTTAGAAACTACATTCAATTTTCTACAGATTCTATTCTTGCATATTTTTGAAATAATATAGATAACTTATTCAAATTTTTACGTCAAGTTTCCTAACTCTATTTTTCTAAATTTTTGCCACTTAAGGGCATGTTTTTCCATGATGATCCTACATACCCTAGATGACTTCAGGATCATCTTTTTGTGTTGTGGATCTCTAGAATTTCTTTGTGAACATGTGGATTATATTATTACTGAGTTTTAGGGTGTTGCATTAGTTGCAGTACAAGTTTGGAGGTCCAATAGGACACTTTTTTGTCTATTTGTTTGTTGTAGCTGACTTAGGTGTTGTGGCGCATTGAGGATGTGTAAAGTGGAATTAATCAAGATTTTTTTTTGTTCAAATGTTTAATTATTGGTCCTAGCTATGGACTAGCTGACTTGTTTGGATATGCATCAAATTTATTTATGATTTGGGCCAACAAGTTGCAAATATTCTAAAGTTTTATTGAGCCGACTTGTAGTGATTAAATCCGTAATAGCGGATATATCTAGAAGATCGATTACATAATTTTGTGTAAGGAAGGTGGCATTTTGGTGTATGTTGTGAACATCCAAGGGGTATTTGAGCGATATCATTCAAAGTGTCACTTGTACATAAGGTTTTTGTGTGTGAACTTGAGAAGAGCAGAGCAAAAGTTAAATATCAGTCAAAAGGATAGAAGTTCACCATCAGAGCTTAACTGGAACTATAATCCAGCATTGGAAAATTCTATTCAATCAATTCATTTTATTTTGGATCTAATCCAAATCATTGTAAGGGAAATGAGCCATCCTTTTGAGAAGTGAGCTCTAGGCAGTGAGCCTGAATGCAAGTGCATTCCAATTTTGTAACACTTCTTTTGGGTATACTCAAAAATTATTGTGGACTGGCCATCCACCTTGGTTTTTCCCCTAATAGGGTTTCCATGTAAAAATCCTTGTGTTATAGTTGTGTGGTTTCTTACTTTCTATTTTTGCGTATTGCTTTTGATTAAATGTTCTAAGTGGATTAAAAATTAGGATAATAAAGTTAATTTTTGTAGTACACTGATTATCCCCACCTCTTAGTGTTTCTTGTTTCCAATAGGATCAACCTCACCCACTTTTAGTGTCATTACATGCCCAAATACTTTTTCTATATCAGTGATCACAAATTTCTTGTGTGGAGGATATAAGGCCCAAATCATTAGAGAATTCTCATCAGGGTTATATCTCAACCCAATATACACCTCAGTCACTCCTTCCAGGGTAAGATTATGTTTGGCATCATTATTATGCAAAAAACTATAAAAAATAAATGGTGAATTCAAATCTAGACCAAGAAATATTATCACACCAAAATCCTCTAACATTTTTCTTCCTTTTTTGAGAGTCATGTTCCTTAGTTCATTGTCCACATAAATTCTTAATGTTTTCAACAATTGGCTCTCATTGTTAGGTGTGATATCTAGAACTGATTCCCTTAATGCTTTTCCTTTATGATTAAACAAGAAATATTTGAACTTAGAATACTTAATAAACTGATAATCTGAAACAAAATATTTGTATGCTAATTGCCTAGTTTCCATGTTTGATGATTCTTCCACTTCTTGTTCCCTACTTGGAGGTTGATATCCCTCAATTATTAGCTTGGGAATATTATTAGATGGGCCTTGGGATTCATCTTCTTCATTAGATTCCTCACTACTAGAGGACAACATTTTTGCTTCCTGAATTTCCCTCAATCTTTATTTAATTTCTCTATTGTACTCATCAATTTCCAATTCAGCTTTTGTTTCTTCCATATTCTTGATAACATGATCATGTGGATAATGTATATGCAAATATCCACCTAAGTTCTTCTTCTTCCTAGAAAAATCAATGAACCCTTCAAGATCAAATTCTTTTCTTGGAGCTTCCCTCATTAAATTGTAGTGTGGTAATTTATTTAGAATGAGATCATAACCCTACTTTGATACCATAGTGAAATAACCAAAACACAATGTACTTGGCACAAATGATTGCTTTTCATATTATGCACTTAGGTTCATTACGTTGGAATAGTCCAATTGCCTAACAATCTCAAGGTAGGCAACTTTTTTTGGCATAGTCTTTGGAAAAATCAAATGTGTATCTTCAAAGCCATATATCTTGATCATGGTGGAATCAGCATAATAGTACCAGTCACCCCAATTATGACCTAAAGTTGACGGTCCATTAAAATAATTTGGTCTAAGAAATCTTTTAATCTCATCAGAAAGTGAATAATCACATGGGTGATTAAGAAATCTATACAATGTTTTAAAAAAATACTCCTCAAAATGAACATAATTTAAGTTGACAAATCTACTATCCTAGATAGAAGTCCACAACTATATTGGCAGTAGTTTACCTTCTTTGTCCAACTATGTTATTCTCAATTCTTTTGGCCATAACCCTAACTCTTGCCTATAGTACAATGCCATATGCATGAAAAGGGAGTAGTGTTTGAAATACATTATTGGAGCACTATTCTTGATGGCTATTAATGTTGAATCAATCTCCCTACAAATATGTCAGGCATAATCAAAAGGCCTTGGATTGTGACATTGTGCATCTACAACAATTATCATCAACCATATAGACATGAACTTAGTGACCTCAGTTCCCATTATTTTCCCTACTGAAAGGTAGGTATATTTCATGTATGGCTAAAATAGGTCAACATGGAAAGGAGGTCCATCCCCATCTTCAAGTTGTACTAAATTTCCATCATTCTTGGGTCTATGCAGTGGAAATCTCTAGCCTTTATAAGTAATGTCCATTCTCCCATACTATTTCTCTAAATATGCATGTATTATGGGCTTATCTCAGGTATCATCTAGGTTGAACATTTCACAAACAACATTTTTTGACAAATGTATAAAGGGATTTCCTTGCATGTCGCATATGGCTTTCAAATCAGGGTTATACTATTTTTTTAGGAGTTTTATTAGGTCAATATTTACGAATACATTAGGGACAACAAGCTTTTCTAAATTGAAATTCTAAGGATTGCGTATAGGTTCAAACCTATTTCTTCGACCATACATTAGTCACATGCACACATTTATCTTTTAACCTCTCAACATCAACCCTTAACTGTGCAGACCTTCTAGCCTTCAGCCCTGAACCAGGCAATTGGTCAATGAGGTCCTTGTTTATTTTTCTTTCTCTTGATTTTACACCTGTCCCAGTTTTAATTTTTTATTTTTGATTCTTGGGTTGGTTGCTCTCAGTCTGTTGTTTCTTATTTTTTGGTGTTATAGAACTTGAAATTTCCATCCTATGTTCTATATGCAATAGAAAATTTGAATTTTAAATCATCAAATGCAAAGAGGCTCTATGTGCTTACTCATTTTTCCTAGCTTACTGAATTTTGTAACTTCCGCCGATTCTCCCATCCTAGTCTATTGCACTTCTGAAATTCCTTTGGTTCAACTTCTATCAATTCGAGTTATTCATATGGAGTTTATTCGTACATCCATTAATTTCCACTACTAGAATTGAATGTAACAGGCCTTTCAAATTTTGAAATGTCTGGATGAAATGATATTATATTTGTGAAACCCCACGAGTCTTTTGTTGATCCTATGTAGTTCAATTGGCGCCACCCTTGTTTATACATTCGTAATGGATCACCAAGACATAACTAAATATCTTTTCGATTTGGAATGCCTCTTTAATATTTACATTTAGTTGGGAAGACAACTCTGTTGTTTCATCGATATTGTGCAACAACTCTTTTCCTTAGTTTTCAGTTCTCAATGTTTAAGAGTGAATTTTTTTGTTAGAAACCAAGATCTAATTGCAAACTAGAAAAATCACCTTCCACAGAAGAGAAAAATGAAAAAGCAGAGATTTGGAAAAGATGTGCAAATTGATATATTCGAAGTACAAAATATTACAAGAGATAATTTTCTTTATAAAAGCAAAGATGCATAAACCTAATCTTATCTTGAGCAACAAGATAGCTTGATAAGATAAAGATGAAAACCTATACTTAGGAATTAAATAAAGCCTAAGTAAACTTATGCAAATGTGTAATTGAATATTAATTACACCAACACCCCCATAAGTGCAACTTAGGAGAAGCAGCATTATTATGCAAATATGAGTCCACGACAAGGCCTAATCAGTACTCATGTACAAATGCAAAGAGAGAGAAAACAATGGGAAAACCCCCCTGAGAGATGAACTGATGTGAAGAAGCACAAGAAGAACTCGATGAAGCAACACTGGAACCCCAAATCTGACAAGCAAGGAAAGATACTTCTGTTTGCAAAATACCATATCAGAATCACAAATGCAACAATAGACCCGATGCCAAGGAACACTGGAAACTCACATACTAGATCAACCTGGAATCTATGAACAATAGTAGATGAAAGGATGAAAGGACCCATAATGATGAAAAATCTAGAAGTTGTGTCTCTCGAAGCCAATGCCGAACTAAAACTAAAACTACCCATAGGATGAGTACCATCAAGATTTTGGAACATTAACCATAAAAACATGGCCTTCAAATGAGAAAGATCTAAACCAATGTGGATCAAGAACTATAAAATCCCAACTGAAGTGTGAACTAAGCAAACCAAAGATGTGTCTAGCTAAGCAAGAAAGAAGCTAAAAGGAGACAACAGGAAACCAGAAAAACTCATGCGAGTTGTCACCAATACATATAATGGATGCAAGAACCCCCCTTAATGGAACTTTATATTAGTTCGTTATTACAATACCCAATGATTGCAGAAGGAGAGAATGCAAAACTATAGAAACATAAGCGAAAATGCAAACCTAGTGCACGAAACAAAAATGAATGCATGCATAAAATAAGGTACACATATTATGTAAATGACCTCATATCTACATAGAGGCCGAAACCATCTTTCCAACGCGTGAAAATCATGAAAAATGGATAAGCGAGTCAAAAGATATGCTTCCCAAAGTGAAAATGGAAACATCTGACTTTCGAGGCTGAAAAAGGCATCAAAAAAAAAATAGAAAATCACGCCTACACCATTGTAGAGTGTTGAAACAGCTTTCGACGATATCTCGTTTGCAAAAAAAGGACACCATATGCCCAAGTTCCTGTTTCGTGAAAGTTGTCCAAAATATCCGATTTGGCCCGGGGTAAAAATAAGGCTTGGGTGGGCCAGGGGCTGGTAGAAGAGCCCCTGGATGCCGATATGACCAGCGTAGGAGGCTGGAGGTTCGGCGGGGGCTGGATCTGGGTGTTTGGTCACCCATAAGACCACAACGGGGGCTGGATCCAGCACTGGGGGCTATAACGAAGGGCGGCAGTGAATGGTGTAGGGAATTGGTCACCCACATGACTAGCTCCTAAAGCTCGTGAGGGCCGAGATCTCCCAAGTGGTGGGTTGGTGGCTCTGGCAAGCGGTGGTGGTCCGACAGTGGTGCAGCGGAGGCCGCCGGGTGGCGGACAGGCGGCGTTGCCTTTTAAATAGGCAGCGCCAAAAATCTAAAAGAATTTTGATTTTTTTATATATTTTTAATATTTTATTCGAAAATGATGCCTCAGAATGCATGCCTAGGGGCCGTATGACCCTCGGGTAAATTTTTTTCCTCTTCGGACGACAATGTCCAAATCGGACAAAATTTATATGGAAATAGGGGTTTTTGGGCACTGTGAATCCAACGGCGAGGTTCGTTTGGGCCCAAAGTGCTCCAAAAATTAGGTGACCCCCAGATCTATCAGAAAAATCACTTAGCTTACAACCCTCAGAGATCTGGAAAACGGTGACGAAAATGAATAAAATAAGTCATTTTTGACTTTTTCCAGTGCTTTGAATCCAACGAAAAACCCCGATCTAATCCAAGATGCTCCAAAAATATGCTCAAGGAATGAAACCCTCGAGGGACCTTGAACGAGCTCTGCAATGTGTTCCTCCAAAAAAGCTAAGAAGGGGTTGCAAATCAAGGCTCTGATACCATGTTAGAAACCAATATCTAGTTACAAACCAGAAAAATCACCTTCCACAGAAGAGAAAAATGAAAAAGCAGAGATTTGCAAAAGATGTGCGAATTGATATATTCGAAGTACAAAATATTACAAGAGATAATTTGCTTTATAAAAGAAAAGATGCATAAACCTAATCTTATCTTGAGCAACAAGATAGCTTGATAAGATAAAGATGAAAACCTATAACTTAGGAATTAAATAAAGCCTAAGTAAACTTATGCAAATGTGTAATTAAATATTAATTACACCAACAATTTTGATGTCTATCTGATATTAGGTATCTTATAAATCCCCTTTTAATCTTCGGCCAATGTCTTTCTGGTGAATAGCATCCATTCCACATCACCATCAGGCTGACATGAACCATCGTTGAAAGAGTAGAATGTCATCCCGATGAACTCTAGTCTCCCCGATGCACATTCTTTTACCATTGTGTCTGCTAGGATAAGTCGGTGAGACTCTCCCCAAAAAATTTTCCATCGGTGTGATCACCATAGTTGGGAAAATCTGCTAGACTCATTCCAACTATATATGTCCCTCCGATGTAACTATCCTCATGCTTTTTCAATAAGAGTATACTTTTCTCTTGCCGATGAAATCCCTTATCAACATTAGTTTTGAGGTTAGTGTGATTTTGAAGTTTTCCTCAAACTAGCTTGTTCTTCCTGATCAATTCCTATTGGTGAAAGATTCTACCTTGTCTCCTCAAATATGTATTACTATCATCCATAAGGTATTTGATCGATGTGACCTTGTGTATCTCTTCCCGGTATGCAGAAAAAACTCAAACAAAGGATTTGTGACTTATAGATCAGGAAGACATATGCATGATCTTTCTGATAAGGACTAATTACCTATGGCATGAGAATCAACTCTACTATATTTTGGCTCAGTAGGAAGTGGTAATGGAGATAAATGATGAAATGAAAAATGGAAATAAAAAATATAGAGAGAATCTTGAGGGAGAAATTCAAAGGAACTTAGATATTGGGAAGACTAGCCTTCTCTCTAATATGGATCCATTGCCTTATATTTCTGCTCTATTATGATCAGGAGGGTGTTTGTATGCAAAAATTCATATTCATGAGATCATGGAATGGATCTTGTCACAAAAATTTGAGCAACTTGCATTAATCATGAGATCAAAGTATGGTAAACATCTGTAGAAGAAAGGAGATAAATAGGTTGAGGTTGGTGAAAATGTGGGGGTTTTCCAGTCCTAACATGTTGGTCAAAGAGGGAAATTCCAAATTGTTCCCAATAGGAAGTGTAACTCCTCTTCCAACTTCAGATGTAGGAATCTGTTAGGATGTAAGCATGCCGCACATGTGTCTCTTAAAATTATTCTTCTTCTGACACAAAAAGATGAATTCCAAGTGGAATGAAGGCAACTTGCTGATGAGGAATTTCACCTTCAGATTTGGTTTTCTAAGCAGAGGAAGTGTAAAATGGGAATTTACATAAGGGGTGCAAATTCATGCCTATATAGTATCAATCATCAACTGATCATTTATTAACTTAGAGCAATCAAATTTTTTTCTCTTAAAGTATTCTTTCAATACCGAGAACAATCGATCAGGAGTGATTAGGAGTTATTAGAAGCTAAATTAACATGTGTTTAATCAAATATTTTACCAAGGAATTGATGTCTAAACTGATCAGGAGCTATCATGATCTATTAAAAGTTGTACCTGCAAGAGACAAGAAGGTTAGAATAAATTATATATATATATTGGATCATTTTTTGAAAGGTAAACAAACATGGATGTATGTTAATTAGATACAATTATGATCTCATTGCCTAACTAAAAGATTTAATTCAATGCAATACATATATACATAGTGTAATAAAACACATCTATAGATAATTATGAATCAAAGAAATTATTCACACACACATGTTTACATAGTAACACAAAATAATAGAATAGTTGTGTTGATGAAGAAATGTCATAGCATAAAAACTACAATGCACAAGGGGTGATCTTTACATGCATAACACATATACACTATGCATAGTATCAATGAAGATGCATCAAATTGATGGGCTCTTTTAGAGGTATTCCATCCATAGACAACAATCCAGAGGCACCAAAACCATACACGAAAATGATAATGTAAGGGCATAACCAATCAGGGTTAAACTTCCCCTTTTGATCAATCAACACATTTATATTTTGTTGATTTTTATAGAGAACCATATCACCTAACTTGAAAGTCCTAATACGAACACCTTGATTATAATGTTTAAAAAGTGATTGTTGATAACATTGAAGGTGGTTGAGGGCTTACAATTGGTGCTCATCAAGAGGAACTCAAGCTAATGCAAATGATTAGCATGGTAAGTGTCATCATCAATTAACCCTCTAAAGGAAACTTGTAACCTGACAAAATAACTAACTCTAAAGGCATGATGGCCTCAAAACCATACACGAGGTTATACGACATTATGTCGATCATTGTATGAACAATCGTGTGATAGACCTACAAGGCATATGTTAACTAAGTTTTCTAATATTTACCATGTTTATTTACTATCTTTCGAAGAACAAGCTCGAGAATTTTATTAGACACTTTGTCTTGGCCATTATATTGAGGATAGTATGGTGTAGAAAAGTGATGTTGAATGTGAAAATTTTCTAAGAATCGCTTCACCTCTTTTTTCCTAAATGGAGTACCATTGTCAAAAGAAAAGATAGAAGGCAATCTAAAATGAGCTATGATATTCTTTAGAAGAAATCTATAGATTCCTTCAGTGTTCGTGGATTGAAGTGGAGTGGATTTGACCCATAATTTCATAATGTAATTTGTAGAAGTAATCATGAATATGTGTCCCTTAGAATAAGGAGGTGATATTTTTCCTATAATATCCAACCCCCATTTTATGAATGGCCAAGGAGAGGTCTAATTTTAAAGCTCTTGAGTAGGAGCCTAAATAAGGTTACTATGTTGTTGACACTACAGACAGTTCTTGAAAAATGAAAAGGAATCTTGCTCCATTGCTTTCAAAAATTATCCCATGTAAATAATTTTACACACTAGTTGTTGGAAGAATGAGAAGTTTGTCATTGATGCTATTGTTGGAAACATGAGCATGTAGGATAAGCACAAGGTATACTTTTATATGTTGCAGTGTTGTCATTGATGTCAACATTGCATCTTGGTGTGAATACTTTGGTGTAGAAAATTTTGGTTTGTTCTAACACACTTTGTGATATTTGTGGAAGAAAATTTTGCAAGATGGCTTTATCCGATAAAGTTGATCATGATGAAAAATTGACTGAGTGTCAATTTCAATAATTTTGTGTAACTGAGCATCCAATTTTTGGGTCTGCACTAGTCTACGAATGAAAATTTTACTCTACAGTTCTAAATAATAATATTGGTTGGTAGAATCATCTAATTCTAGAATTCCATCATGTTTTAACTTTTGGTTTGAAAGTTATGGATAATAGAAGTTCGACCTAGAAAATTACAGTCATTTCATGTACAGTGAATGTGGGTCAGAGAGTCAGAACTTCTCCACATATAGGTTTTTGACTTTGTGGATTTAAGGAGATATTGAAAGATGTTAGTTGAGTTTGAATTCATGTTGGAAAGATGTTTTGAGGTACATGTGTTTGAATATGGGCATACAATTCAAGAATTTTTGTATGAGGTCTTTTGCAGTGCCAACCTAAAACATGTGAAGATATGCAAAGGTTAAATAAGTGTTGTAGATGTATATGAGAGATATTATAAATCCATGCTAACCTGTTTTAAATTTTTTTAAGGATCAAATCTTGGCATGAGCTATGTGTGGAAGGTTTTGAGCTGTCAAGTTATCTATTGTATATTTTGTATGATAAATATAATTAGGCCAACCTAACAGATGTTATGCTTGAAGCAAATATATATGCTAGATAACTTTCAATGTTTTCATGAATGAGAGACATGTAACTGATGTGAATTGAGAGAATATTATCATAGAAATGTGAATTTAAGTTGTGAATTTTGAGTAGAATATTAGAGTGATGCAAATGCAGAGGAAAGTAGAGTGTTGGATCATAATCAAATGAAGTGTGTAAAGTCAATTTATTGAGCTTCACTTGAACTATAATTCATGCATATGATAGATACAATTGTAAGAGTTCAATCTAGGCTATGAGCCATAATCTCTCTTTCATATTTTTTGGTAAGTGGATAGTGAATCCACCTATAGTGAGTCCTTTAGAATAATGAGAGGGGGGGTGACTTACTATTCCTTTCAACAATTCATATTAGAGCTTGGTTCCTTATAAGGAGCTTAACTGCTTGGGGAAGATCTTGGATGTTGAATACATGGATTTTAGAAGACTACCTACACATCTAGAAGAGATTACTACTATTAGATTCACAGAAGAATATTTTATGCTTGAAAAAGATGGAGAACTCAAATTTTCCCTTGAAGATCTTGAAAGGACTAAAGATGGACATAAAGACCTAAAATAAAATGTCATTTGAAGGAGGAAATGAACGCATAAGTAAATTAAGAAGTTTAGAGAAAGGAATAAGAAATTCAATGAACAATTGAAGAAAGAAAATGAAACTATCATTAGTTTGAAAGTGCAAGTTGAAGAAAAGAAAATAATTGAAGAAGATATAAATACAATACTGAAACCCAAATTTGAGGAATGTAGAAGGCTTGAACAAGAAGTGGTAAATTTAAGATCATATCTAGAGAGAGCAAGAAGTCATGGAGACAAATTCAAGATGAGTTCTACAAATCTTGATGAAATGATTGCAAATCAAAACGTCTTTAAAGATAAAGAAGGTTTAGGATTTGTAAAAGGCGAAAATTAAAAATCAAATCAAACATCAAATATTGAAGATAAGAAGAACAATGTCAAGTAGATCTGAGATCAAAGGAATGAAGCTCTAAGACCATCGATCTTACAACCAAATGCACAAAGGGGTCTATCTTTTAATGGTCTATATTATTCTTGCAATAAATTTGGACATAAGGAAATGGAATGTAGAAGCAAAATGAATCAGAATGTTCCACCTTTTTTTTGGTCAATGTTTTACATGCAAGAAATTTGGTCATAGAGATAGTAAGTGAATAAGTCAAATGATGAATGACTATAACAATGCTAGAATGGTTAAATATTTAAAAGGATACTATTATGCATTCTATGGATTTGTCCATAAAGCTAATCAATGCAAATCTAGAATCATAGGAAGGAATGTTGGTTAGGAGAATGTTATATATTACATTTGCAATAGGCTTGGACACATTTCCAAGTTTTACAAAACTAGAAATATGAGGAAGGATAATCTGGTAAAGAGGAATGAACCATTAAAAAATATCATCGATCTTGCAGAAAAAAGAAGAAAATGGATAAGATTTAGAGAAAAAAGGAAGAGATAGAGGTTAAGGATGAATCTGTACCATCATACGATGTAAATTTTTCCTCCAAAACCTAAGTTGAGAGCTTTGGCTCAGGGGGATATTTAATGAACATATTTTATCCCCTACCAAAGAAAATGGTGTTTATGCCTAATCATGAAGATATGTGATATAGATCAGCATTCTTGATCAATTGGTGAAGATTGAAGAAGAAAATATGATAATGTGGAAGTTTGTGGAGCATCAAAAGTTGATTGTGCACAAAATGAAAGGTTTTCCATCTTTATTGTTTGAAACATTCAATGCAAAATTAGGTCATATTCGAAGGGTTATAATGTAATTTCACTTAGGAAAATTCAATTACAAATACCATTTGAGAAAGAGTAGAATAGCAAAGGAGTGATCAAGGTGATTTGAGATTTGGTGTGTTCAAGCCCTAGTTCAGAAAGAGGAAGAAAAGAAGGTTATTAGAGAGGTTAAAAGTCTATGCTCCACCAGACCCATTCCTATAATGAAATTGATCAAGAATGAGGTTGTAATAGAACTCACACTTGCAACATATGATAAGAGAGCTCTAGCTGTAAATCCCATAAAAAATCTAGCTATGCGATATTCAACAATGATGATTGGTTATAAAATCTACTTCAAAAATAGAGAAAACTCAATATCTACCACCACAATCAATGTGGCATATGAAATGGTTGAGAAAGGGATTGATTATGATCTAAAGAACTATTAAGACAAAAATTGATGGACAACTTGAAGAAAACCAAGGAGATGAAATATGGATATAAATATGGAACCTTGGTTTTGTGTTTACTTTTCTATTTCCTAAAGGAACTTCTCATAATTAAAAGTGTGAAATTGTTGCAAGGAATACCAATAGCTCATTATATTAGAGAATTTATGAGAAGTCTTGGTGATGTGAAGGAAAAAAATGGTGCCCTTGTTTCTTTACTTGTAGTTTTCCAAAAGAGGATGCATGAAAGAGACAAAATTCCTAGGAAACTGGTAGAAAAGTATCAAAATGATATCACATTCCTAGGATCAATAGATGAGTACATGATGGAATTAGTAGAACCAAGGATAGTATGGATGCTAGCCTTAGGTTATGAAATCAATGAACAAGAAATTAGTGGTTTGGCTGAAATTTTGTTGAAGAGTTTGAAAGAAACCACTAAAGCAAGGTATAGCACCTATGAAGAAAAGTATACAGAGGTACATATGGAAAAGAGAAAACCACAGATAAAGAAGAAGGTTGAAAATATGGTTGAAAATTATGCAATGGAAATGGGCATCTCAGAGGAACAAGTGTAGTAGGCAAGAGAAAAGGATAAGAGGTAATCTAGTGTCATAGGAAGTTCATGAAGCATAAGAATATCTGGTTGGACAGCTACCACCCCTCCTACTATCCAAAATTCCTTCGAGACTATGTGATTTGCTAGAGAAAAGAGGAAAATAACTGCTATCATTCTTTGGTAAAGGAGAAACCCTCTCTGAGTTTGCAGAATACAAGAATCGAGAAGAAGAAAAACATTGCAACAACAACATCTACAACCCCTACCAAAAAGAGACAAAAGAAAAAGGAATTGAGAGAAAAGAAAACAAGTGTGAATGTACAAGAGTATGAAGAAGAAGTGGGGAAGAAGGACCATAATTGATCTACAAAAGGAGAAGTGAAGCAAGGGTTAAAAGAAGAATATTTGACATTATTAATATAGAGAATGAAGAAGAGATAGAGGAAGAAAAGAAGAAATTTGTAGTCCACATGAGGGAGAAGAAGAAAGAAGCCACTAGAGAAGAAGAGAGGAAAAACAAGCCAAAAGAAGACTCTGGATGAGAGAAAAGAGAAAATACAAAAAACTAGTAAGACATCACTCTCCCTTGAAATTAGAAGCATTCTTGAATAAAATTTAGCAATATGAGATCATGTTAGGGGAGACTGCAGCCCTATAAAACGAAGCAAATGAGGTGGATAAGGCTACCATTATTGAGGCTATAATTAGGTACATCATTGTTTTAGAAGTTGATATGAGAAACATTGAGAAACAAATTCCTATGGAGCTTTGGAATGTTTTGGTGAAAAGATGACAAGAAGCAATTGAAGAAGGAAAAATAAAGGAATATGCATTGGAGAAAGTTGGTGGTTCTATGTCAGAGGAAAATAGAGCCACATTGGCTGAGCTATACACCACAAATTTCAAGCTGAAGAAAAGGGTAAATACCCTTATGGGTAGAGATAAGAAAGAATTTGAGAAACTACAGGAGGAGAAAGTTGATAAAATTTTTGACATTGCAAAGAAATATGATATGAATTTAGAGGACACTGCTCCAAAAGTCACCATAGGAGAAGAAGCTCAGGACATTGATGCTCAACATGAGCATGCAATGGATGAATATTATATTCAAGATAATATCCCTTTGGCAATGGAAGAACTAACAAAGGAAGATGAAGAAGTAGAGAAGAATGTTGAGGAAGAGATAGTCACCAGTGACAAAGTAGCAAAAGAAGATACCTCCACTCCTCCTCCAGTACCTGAAGAAAATGTTACTCCTCCAGACAACATAGAGAACCATGTAGAGGAAGATAATGCAAATAAGATTTTTGAAGAGAATGATGAAGTAGAGAAGGAAGATAAATGAGAAAATAATGAGAAGAATAGTGAGGATAAGAATGAGGATGCATTTGAAGATGCAAAAGAAGAAGAAGAAAATCTAGTAAAATCTGACAAGAATGAGGAAAAGGAATTGAATGGAAAATTTACAAAAATTAAAAAAACTTTTGGTGAATCCTCTGGCTCCTCCAAAGATTCCTTGAAGAATATACTCAGTATGAAGCTCAACTTTCAATTTTTTGTGTTGTCACAATTGCTACAACTACCAATGCAACAAGGAAATGTAGATCTAGAAAAGATTTCCCCCCTCCACAAGCTACAATTGGGAGATGTATTCAATACATATCTAAGAAAAACAAGATCATAGAAACACATCAAAAGAGAAGAGAGCTAATGGAAGGAGCAGTAAAGGAATTGCAAGTGGAAATACTCGGTGTAAACATTCACACATCACTTTCTAGTATGGAAAATTTAAGGATATTAATTTATTCTTTAAAGAGTATTCCTTTGGTCTTAGAGGTGAAGTGGAGAAATAAATTGAAAAGAAGATAAATGATAAAAAGATATTGGAAATCAAAGACAAATGTTCTCTTTCACATAAAAGGTTTCAAGAGAATATGAAGGATGCACAAGCATGTGTAGATTAGGCAAAGGGTCTTACCAATATTGCATGAAGTGGCCTAAAGCCATAAAGAGTATTAGGAAGGAGATCAACTCCATCAAGTCCTAGATCAACATTGCCTCCAATGCCTATGATCCAACACTTGACCTAGCTGGAAAAACAAGGAATGTTATAGAGGATTTACATAAGAATTTTTTTCAGTTATAAGCTCAAAAGGAGAATATCATTTTGCAGTTTGGACAGATAAGGGAATTGGTGAATCCAAAATTCATACTCATTTCAAGAGACCTTTGAGTGCTACAAAAGATACACAAATGAATATTGTACCTACCACTCTTGAAGAAGGAGAATAGTTACTGATGTATTTTGAAAATCAATGCATATTTCTTGGGGCAGCCAAGAAGGAATGGGAAGAAGAAAAAAAAGCATGGAAGACCCATGTGTAGAAGTTACAAGAGTCAACCTCTTCTAGTTGAAAATTTTTCTTACTATTTATGCATTTTCAATTTTCAGTTTTAAATTCTTTGTACATAGGTGGAGTATATAGTGTAGTTTTATGTATAAATTTTTTGTTTTGCTCTAGTACATGACTTAGGGGGAGTCAAGTCAATATTTCAGTTTGTACATATGTATATATTCCTCACCTATTGAGATCCAGTATATTTTAGGATAATTGTTGTATGCACCATTTTCCCTTGATCTCAAAGGGGGAGAATTTTTTGGAGATATTTTTTCATCTTTCCATCAATGAAAATGGAGGAGATTGTTGGAAGAATGAGAAGTATTTGATCGATGCTATTGCTGGCAACATGGGCATCTAGGATAAGCACAAGGTATACTTTTATATGTTGCAGTGTTTCCATTGATGCCAACATTACATCTTGGTGTGAAGAAATTGGTGCAAATCATTTTGGCTGGTTTTAACACACTTTGGGATGTGTATGGAAGATAATTTTGCAAGATGGTTTGATCTAATAAAGTTGATCATGATGAAAACTTGACTGAGTGACAATTCGGATAATTTTTTCTAACCATGCATCAAATTTTTGGGTCCACACTAGTCCACGAATGAACATTTTACTCTATGGTTCTAACATAATAATTTGGTTGGTAGAAGCATCTAATTCTATAATTCCATCATGTTTTGACTTTTAATTTGAAAGTTATGGATAACATAAGTTCCACCTAGAAAATTACAATCATTTCTTCTATGATAATGCATATGAGTAGGAGAATTCATACTTGTTTATGGATAGGTTTTTGACTTAGTGGTTTTAAGGAGATATTAACATATGTTAATAGATTATGAATTCTAGTTGGCATGATGTTTTGAGGTACATGTGTCTGAATATGGGTATACATTTTCAAATATTTTTTTTATTAAGTCTTTTTTGTATTTTTGACCTAATAGATGTGAAGATATGTGAAGGTTAAATAAGTGTTGTAGAGTTATGTGAGAGCTATTATAGGTCCATGCCGAACTATTTCAAATTATTTTAAGGATTTAGTCCATTGGGAAAATGTGTCTCAACTTTGCAATTATATAACAATTTATTGTTGATAGGATGCATATATATTTCCTAGTTACATCGATAGGTATAGACAATGGCACAAGTGGGGGGAAAGTGAGATTAAGCAATTTTTTGTTAAATTTTTGAGGAAAATTCTAAAATGGCCAACATACATTAGATAAATGATACATTGTAAATATATACCATTAATTATTAGGCTTTAGATCTAATGGTGGATTTTTTTTTCCTATCTTGCCCTATAATGTAATCCTATTTTATGAGGGCACTGCATTAAAGGTGCGGTAGACAAAGACAGTGATGTATTATGAGATTCTGATAGTAGTCGTGTTGTCTCTTGATCTTTGAGTGGTGATACTCATGTGAGAATCTTGCTCTACAAGTATATTGTAATCTTTGTGATTTATTGAATAATATATTGAGTGGCTTGTGGAGTGTGGGGTTTTTCTCCCGAAAGGGTTTTCCCCACGTAAATCACTATGTCGTGGTATGCATGATATTTATGTTTATTTTTGTTTAGGTTTCTATAACTATTAAAGATCTATAAATTTTTTGTAGTATTCTCTTCTCAAGATTAGTGTAGGAAGTTTTTCCGCAACCTTAGCTTCTTTACAAGTGGTATCAAAGCCTAATCACTTCGTTTTAGTTATGGTTTGTTGGGTTTCTTTGAATAATCTAGGTTTTAGTGGGAGCTTGTGTGCAAGATACTTTGTGATCTTGTTGCAAGAATTTTCAGATGGCAAGTTCATCAGGGAGAATAGAGGTGGATAAATTTTCTGGAAATAATTTTGAAATGTGGAAGCTGAAGATGGAGGATCTATTGATAGATCGAGATCTGTGGGATGCTGTTGATGAGAATGCTTCAAGGCCTACAGAGCCTATGGAGGATGCTTAATATGATGTTATGGGTCGTAAATCCAAGGGTCTAATCATTTTGTGTTTGGTGGACTCTATTTTAATTAATGTCCAAGAGGAGACCTCTACATAGAAACTATGGAAGAAACCTGGTGAGATGTATTAGGACAAATATTTAGTGAAAAATATTTTCTTGACGAATAGGTTGTATTCCTTAAGAATGGAAGAGAGTGGATGAATCAAAAATCACCTCGAAGAATTTAATATGTTGGTGGCTCAATTGGCATCAGTTGGTGTTAAAATGGACGAGGAGGAGGAATGTCAGATCTTGATATGTTCTTTGCCCGATTTGTGGGATTCTCTTGTTATGGCTATTGGGAGTACTTATATTATTTTGAATACTAAAGATGTGGTGGGTTCTTTTCTTTCTGAAGAGATGATGAGGAAGGTGTCCTTCACTGGCAAGGAGGCCCTAAATGTTCATGGAAGACCTAAGGAAAAAGGAAAGAAGAATGAGAAGTGTGATAAATCCAAGTCCAAGGGAAGATCTAAATCTCTGGGAAATTCCAAAATTATTTGTTGGAACTGCGCTAAGCCTAGACATGTTCGTAAGGAATGTAAAGAAGAAAAAAAGAGAAGAAATTTGATTTTGATTTTTATTTTGAGAAGGAAGATGGTGATGCATTCATTGCATCTTTGGAAACTTGTGCTGATAATAATGCATGGTTAATTGACTCAGGTGCATATTTTCATATGACCTTTAATAGACATTGGTTTTGTGAATATGAACAATTTGATGGAGGTAAGTTGTACTTGGATGATGATTCTCATTTAGACATTGTTTACCATGGTAAAGTTAAAATTAGGTTTCCTGATGGTAGATTAAAAAAGATTAATGGTGTGATGCATATCCCTTGATGAGCATGAAATCTGTTATCTATAAGAAAACTAGTAGATATGGGTGTGTAGGTAGTATTTTTGATGCAAGATGCAAGATGGTTAGAGGTGCTATGGTGATATCTAGAGGTGTTAGATATGGTACATTGTATAAGCTTGATGCATGCACTGTTGATTGCAATAGTACTTCTATGAAAAAAAAGTTTGTGGAAGAAGTGAAGGTTTCACCTTCAGGAGATGGTCATGGCTTTTGGGTACCCAAGGGCGGCCTTTCTTCTTAGAAAAATTTAGTTGTAGAGAAAACTATGTTATGGTACCAGATACTTAGCCTAATTGGAGAAGAGGGTCTAAGGACCTTGAAAAATAAAAACCTTGTTGAAGGTTTATCTGATTGTAATCTTGAATTCAATTTCTATGAGCATTGCATTTATGGAAAGAAAAACCATGTTCAATTTTATTGGAGTTCTCATAAATCTTGTGGTATATTGGATCTTATTCATTATGATGTGTTTGGTCATGTAGATGTTCCTTTGATTGGTAAATCCACACATTATGTTTCATTTATTGATGATTATAGTAGGATAAGGGTATATTTTCTAAAGAGTAAATCTTAAGTTTTTAGTCGATTTAAAGAATTTAAAGCAATGGTTGAGTTGCAGACTGGAAAGAAAATAAAATGTTTGAGGATTGATAATGGTGGTGAATTTTTCTATAATTATTTTTATAAATTATGTAAATATTGTGGTATTGATTGATAGAAGACAACTTAATATTCTCCACAATAGAATGGAGTTGTAGAAATAATGAATAGGACACTGATGGAGAAGGCTAGGAGTATGTTGAGTGGTGTTGGCCTAGAACAAAGGTTTTGGGCTAAAGTTTTTGCCACTACCTGTTACCTAATTAACATGTATCCTATATCAACTCTTATTGATAAGACACCTATAGAGGCATGGTCGGGTCACAAGCAATTAAAAGAGTCTTCAAATATTTGTGTAGCATCTCTAATTATTCCTTATGTTTTCATAGTAATGTGATTAGAGATGATATTTCCCTTAATATTCATGTTTATGTGGATTCAAACTGGGTAGGTGATATTGATAGCAGATGATCCACTAGTGCTTATGTGTTCACATTATTTGATGGTACAATCAGCTGGATTAGTAAGTGATAGGACGTGGTTGCTTTTTCCACTACCGAAGTAGAGTATATGGCAGCCACTCATGCTTGTAAAGAAGCCATTTGGCTTAAGAGACTATGTTCAAATATTGGAATAAAAAAGGGTACAATGACAAATTATTGTGGAATTTAGAGTGTGATATGTTTAGCCAAGAACCCAACATTTCATGCCAAGACCAAGCACATTCATGTAAAATATCATTTTGTTTGGGATATGGTCAAAGATGGTAGGATGAAGCTAGTTAAGGTAGAGACTTTGATGAATGTTGCAGATTCTTTAACTAAGTCTATGAGCAAAAATAATTTTAGATGGTGTTCAGAGACTATGGGCCTTTCGACCCCTAGTAATTAAGAGACAATGTTTACTCCCTCTCGTTTCTCTTGCAAGGTGTTCAAAAAATGGGAGATTTTTTGGGAAATGTGTCTCAACCTTGCAATTATATAACGATTTATTGTTGATAGGATGTATATATATTTCCTAGTTACATCGATAAGTGTATACAATGGCATAAGGGGATGAAGGGTGGGATGTGTGTTAACAATTTTTTGTTAACTCTTTTAGGAAACTTCTAAATTGGTCAACATACATTAGATAAATGATACATTATAAATCTAGACTCTTAATTATTAGGTTTTAGATCTAATGGTGGATATTTTTCTGGCCTATCTTTAGCTAGAATGTAATCATATTTTATGAGGGCACTGAATTACAACTGTGGTAGAGAAAGAAAGTGAGGTATTCTAAGAGTCTCGATAGCAGTTGTGTTGTATCTTGATCTCTGAGTGGTGATACTCCTATGAGAAGCTTTCTCTATAAGTATATTGTAATATTTGTGATTTACTAAATAATATATTGGGAAATATTTTGGAGTGTGGGGTTTTTCTCCCAAAATGGTTTTCCCCACGTAAATCACTATGTTGTGTTATGCATGATATTTATGTTTATTTCTATTTAAGTTTCTATAATTGTTAAAGATTTGTAAAAGTTTTGCATTATTCTCCTCTCAAGATTTAGTGTAGGAAGCTATTTTTCTACCTTATCTTCCTTACAAAATCTTGGTGTGAGTTGTGTGTGGAAGCTTTTGAGACAACAAATTATGTATTATATATTTTACACAATACATCTAATTAAACTGACCTAATAGATGTTATGCTTGAATTAGATATATATGCTAGATCATTTTCATTGTTTTGATGAATGAGACACATGTAAGTGATGTGAATTGAGCGAATATTATTAAAGCAGTGTGAATTTAAGTTGTGAATGTTTTTTGGGTTTTCCACATAAAAACCTACTATTCATGTGTTATGTGATGTTGTTCAATGTTTCATGCTTTCATTAATCACTATAATTGAATCTGCTAAGTGGATTGGATGTTTAATTTATGTTTGAATGGTTTAGAGGAATACTGATTCACCAATTCCTCTCAGTATTTCGGGTGTTCAATAGGATTTACCACCAAAATTTCCACCCTCAGAGCCTGAATGGGCTTCATGAAGGGAAAGCAGTATGTTCACTTTAGTGAGAGATTGAAGAAGAAGACCATTATAAGATTTTCGATAAAGAACATCTAAAAATATAATGTATCAAATTGAAATTTTTCATATCTGAGTGCGATCATTTTTTGTCGCATCATTGAGAAAATTTCTAGTCCTTAGATAATTGTAAATATTACAATACCATTCCAGTGAGTCCACATGGGTGCACATGAGAACATTGGATTCGAGTTGATTTGAGATGACAAGAGAGCAAAGAAAATAAACCAAAAAGTGGTACTCTTCCCTACCTTCATCCAAAGATACAAGGGAGGTGACACTCGCCATTTCATCTACATGTTAGTTTTATCTCCTAAGAAAACTATCTATTGTGAAAGAGCAGAAGCAATCAAGCAAGGATATGGCAAAGTCTTGATATTGAGATAAATTATTCTACTTCCAGCTTGATATGTTCTTGTGATTTGATTTACAATAAGCTCAAAATTTCCATGTATATGAAGATGTTTAATGTTTAAAACAACCACAACATGTAAACCAATGCTAAGGGCTTCATACTCTATGATGTTATTAGTATAGTGAAATTCCAACTAGAAGGATAGAGGAGCAAGATTTCCTTTCATCAAGATCAAAACTACACCTACTCCAGAGCCAACTTGATATCTTAATCCATTGAAGTACATCTCTCATACAGGTTCATTATTTTTTATGAAAAGGTATTCATCTAGAAATAAATCTAGATTAGGAAAAGAGTGAGATGAGGGAGCTTCTACCAATTGATCGACAACAACTTGACGCTTAATTGCTTTCTAAGTAATGAAATTGATGTCAAACATAGATAGAAACACTAACCATTTCACAACCTCCTTGAAAGTTCATTTCTAGTGAAAATATGCTTTAGAAGATTAGTTTTCACACTGAGATGAGTTTTAGCTTGAAGAAGATAATGTTGTAACTTCTACATCACAAATACGAGAGAAAGACATTGTTTCTCCATTGTGCAATAATGAGTTTCATAATCAACAAGAATATAAATAATGTAGTAGACAACTCTTTCCTTACCAGCATCATCATGTTGGGCCAACAAAGTTGCTAAGGCATGAGGTGATGCAAAGATATAAAGCAAAGAGGGTCTATCCTTCATAGTCGAAATTAAGATAGAAGGACTGTACAAATAACTCTTGATTGAATCAAAATATTTTTTATACTCATCATCCCATTAGAAGAAAACATCTTTTTCAAAAAATGTGTGAAGGGAAGGGTATGATCATCCAACTGAGAGACAAATCTATGAATTTCCTAAATATTCCCTTACAAACTACGTAATTGAGAGATGTTTCTGGTTAGAGGAAAGTTAATAATAGCATCAATTGTATTTTTTTTGACTTCGATTCATGGTGAGAAATAATAAACCCTAAAAATTTTCCTATGTAAATGTCAAAGACACACTTTAGAGAATTTAGCCTCATTTTATAGAGTCAAAGCCTTATAAAGATAAGAAAAATATTTCCCATGTGATCTTGATGAGTTATAGACTTAGCAAAGATATTTTCAACATAATATTCTAGAATTTTGTGAATTAAATTGAATGAAATTTTAGGATCATGCTCATTGGTAAGTTTCTCCCACAATCTTTAACCCAAATGACATGACCACATAATAGAAAGTACCCCAAGGGGTAGTGAAGATTGTCTTGTACTGATCTTTTAGGTTTATATGAACTTGATTATAGCCTAAGAAACCATCCATCAAGGACAACCATGCATGGTCTACTGTCGAGTCTATAATCATATCAATATTAGGTAATGGAAAATAATCCTTAAGAGAAGACTTATTGATGTCACAAAAATCAATGCAAATACAAATACAACCATCAAGTTTTCTGACATAAATGATATTCGATGTCCAAGGTGAATAGTCAATACCTGATGGATACAACTTTATTTTAAGAGCTTCTCTATCTTAGTCTTAACTAACAATGCAACCTTGGAATTCATCTTTGGATCTTTTTCTTAACGAGCTTAGCATCAAGAAATAGAACAATATTGTTAACCAATACTAACTTGACAATACTAAGTATATCCTCATATGATAAAGAAAAAATATTAGGACATGAGAATGTAAGAAGTTAGAATATTTTTTATATTTTTCTAAAGAAAGACACTTTCAAATCTTAATCACCTTATCAGAAGATTTAAGATCCATGAAAACATCAGTAGGATCCCCTTTAAGGAGAGAACTATGATCTTGAGAATGGGAAATATGAACATCATCATCTAGATTAGACAAAGGAGCCTCCTCATCCATACTCCAAATAGATTCTACAAAGTACTCTTTTTTATGTAAGCAATATAGGAATCTTCATTTATGGTGATAAGGAAGTAGATGAGAGTAGAATCCTAAAAATACTTCCAACACTTCCTTTGAAGAGAAGACATCTAGAGGAATATAGTTAGATTCTACCATACTCTCAATTAGTTTTAGATCAACTAGACTAAGAGGTGTGATAGAAATCATGTTGACACTCCACCATGGTTTTCATCTAAACTAATCAAGAGAGAAACCAAGCCCTAAGTTACGCTTACAAGGTATACATTATTAGGTACTTGAATACTTTTTTAGTTACATCTACAACCCTTATGTTCATAACCATATTGAGAAACTAGTTTATTTTTAGGGCTTTAACATGTTTAAAATCCTAAGAAAGAGGTGGATCAATATAGAGAGCATCACTCCAATAGTGATTATCATACTCATGATCCATGGGATCAAAATCATCCTTCTTTAAATGTGACTACAAACATTAGCCTTCTCAATGGAAACCTGATTATCTTCCTCAGTAGGGGTGTAGTCATTTTCCTTGATGATATCCTAATTGGTTTTCTCTATGGGAGGATAGTCAATTTTCTTGAAAGAGGTATATGAAACTGTTGGAAGGTCAAGGTGGATAGGGTCAAATTTGTACTTCCTAATGTATAAGTTGAAAAAATCCAAGGATCCTCAATCATCACCTAGACATGTATTTGATTCAGAAGAAGATGAAGAGGTAGACTTAGGATTTTTCACTTCAAGATGAAATTCTTTAGGGACATTCATCTTTGGAGTGGCTTTTTAAATAGGCACTACCAAAGAGCATGCCAATGCATTAGAAGATAATGATGGAATACAATTTTTAAGAGTTCAGATGATCGAAGCTCGACCAAAAACTATCATCTCACAAAGGTGAACAACATCAATGTCAGCCTTGATCGTGATCACTTCATTATTAGCAATAGATTTTATACAATAGTGCAAGGTAGAAGTCATATCCCCCAAAGCATGAATCCAAGGTATTCCCAAGAGAAAATTATAAGGTAAAGGACTAGAAATTACATAAAGGAAGGCACCCTCAAAAGTAAGATTATCGTGCCGAGGGCTTGATGATTAGCATTATCAAATCCACAAATATATAGGGAAGAAGCAACTAAATAAGAAGAATCAATTTTTAATCTTAGGTAATAAGTGTATGCTACATACGTTGAGAGTCAAATTGGTGTCAATGAGAAAATGCCTTATAACAATGTTATTAATGTTAATTATAATCGTCAGAGGGTGTGTTTTATTTTGTACTTCTGAGGGTAGGATTTCTTGCAGATAGAATGTAATATTTGGTGAAACCACAAAAATATGAGCCATAAATGCATTAACATCCATCAACCTAGTAGAATAATGCAACATGATCTTTTGCAAGGCTTCTTATAGCATACCTTGATAAACCAGAGCAGACTAAAGAAAATCCCATAATGAGATATAGGCCAAAGTAACACAAACTTTCTTGACTAGATCATAATCGTAAGGTGCTTTAGTTGTAGATTTAGGTGTTGAAGACATGGTTGAGAAGGTGGTAAATAAGTAGGAACAAAAAATGGTTGATTCACATTCTATTGATTTCTTCTAGTGTTATATGTATGTCCTATGACATTGTAAGAATCTGAATATTTTAAGAATCTTCTCTAAAGCTCTAATGAGTCCTTAGAGACTAGAGCCCCAAAATAGAATGAATCCTATTAGGAGAAGGGATAGCCAGAGTCAAGTAAATTATGGGTCTCTTAAGTAGGCCTGTGAGGAGTGACAGAGACAGTCACCACATTTACAGACTCTTCAACTTGCAAAGAGCAAGTGGATGGCTATGATGAAGAATATTTTTTAAGGGATCTACGGATAGGAGAAGATACCTATAATAAATCATCTAGGGTATCATCTAGCATATTGAAATCTTCCTTAGAGAAAGCATTATCATAAACATTGAAACATTGTAGAAAAATATTCGACATGAATTACAAGTTCACGTTAAGTTCACCAAAATGTGGAGGGGATTCGCTACTCCCAAGTCCCAAGAAAAGCAAGGTCTATAAGGAGTTAATTTCCCTTGATCAACTCAATATTAACAAAAAGTATCAAGATGAAAGAGATTTAAAAAATGTGCTAGAAGTAGATTTTTTGGAATGAAAATAGACAAAGTACTTTGGGTATTGAAAGATAAAATTGTAGAGATATCTGGGAAAAAATGAGGAGCTCTTGGCCAAAGGATGTTTACATGTGAGTGGTTTTTCCTCTCAAGGATGCACTAGTGTCTCCTACGAATAGAGAACTAAACCTTCACAAAAAACTATATTCTAAATTCAAGGTCTGTTTAATCTACAAAATTAATAGAAAGCATAAATGATGATAAATGAAAAATATGGGGCAAGATATCAACTCACAAGGGGTCCCACACTTTGAAACATCCTGCACTTTGAATCATCTGACAAAGCTTCACACAAGAAACCTGTACACAAGGGAAATGAGGAAAAATATTGGGGCTATTTTGGGGCTTGCCTCAGTCAAACCCCCATTTTAGTGTTCCCACCTCCATGAATAGCCAATTAGATAGAGAGAATAAAAGATAAAAAGTAGACAAAAGATTTATAAAAGAAAATTATGTGATGGAGGATAACTCATATCACACAATAGACACAAGAGTGATAAAATAAAGCCCCTCTATTGAGGAGAACATGCATCATGAAATAGAGATACAATAAATATGCTAGAAAATAGATAAGAGAGGAAGAGATGAATACCAATAGTTTGTGGCTCCCTCTTGGCTTGATAGACATGATGTTGATCACTTGCAAGAGAGTTTTGGCTATTGGTGAGACTTCAGTCTTGCAAAATTTCATGATAGGATCATGATGTAGAAGAGAGGAGAAAGTTGAAGTGAGAGAAAGTGATAATTTTTACAAATGAGAGTGAAAAAGAAATTTTCGTGTAGCTGCATGGGTGGGAAGATCCATTACAATCAGAATTTCTCCACAATGACACATATCATAGGCCAAGATTCCAAGATTCCTCATTTGAATTCATAAAGCTCAGGGACACTAGCATGCCATGTAGACGTTCACACACGTGCAAGTGTACAACTCATAATTTTATGAGAAACGAAGGGGTATAGTGTTGTTGCTTCATCATTTGTCCTTATGGAGTTTAAATCATGAAATCTCAACTCATAAGGTTCTTGTCATAAATGCAACTAAGTGCCATAAATGTGGTGGTGGGGGAGTGTGCAAATGTGAAATTTCCACAGAGTGAAATTTTACATTATTACACTACTAATGGATTGTATGGACGTATCAAACATTTTTTTTGTTATTTTATGAATTATATATATATATGTATGTATGTATGTATGTATTTATGTATGTATGTATGTATATTGATTTTGATTTGGTTTTGCTTGGTTTTTAAAATTTTAAACAAGGAAAATGATTGAAATATTAATAAAGATAAGATTTAAAAGATAAACTACCCTTTATTCTTAAAGTGTGAGGTTCTGATATGTTAATAACAAATATAGAGAACATAAGAAAAATATTAAAAAAAATCAATTGGGATTGAAACCTCTAGTGGGCTCACATATGTGTTACCTATTGAGTGATGAATTGTTAGGGAATGCAAGGTCATGTACTACCTATGCACCCATTACCTTGGAGGAAAACTAATCACCCAAGGTTAGATTTATATCCCATCGTAAAACTACACTACGATTAACTTCTTGGATGATTATTTAAATGATGGACCACAATTGGGAAAACAAAAGATTTTATTTAGGCTATATAGGTGCTCTAAGGGAATTCTTGATATACCATAAGGAAACATGAGGCATAATTCATGAATTTTAAAATTAAAATATGTCAAATAGCTAAGAGAAGAGGGTAACCCACCCTTATCCTTCACTTCCCCAAGGTATAAATTTCTTGGGGGCTTAGCTCAAATGACAAAGTTACAAATTCCATGAGGTGTGTCTTTTGGTTTGCCTCCCACTATTTAGACTTCATTGGAAAAATAGAGCTTAAGTTTTCCCCTTGGTGGCCAAATCCGAGGAAGGCCTTCTAAAAAGGAAAAGGGAAAAAGTGGTGTTTCTAATTCTCAATGTAACACAAGTGTGTGAGAAAAGAGCATATACATAGACTCCTTTCAGATTACAATACACTAGTTCTTAAATTACCCAAATTGAAATACATAAGTTTATTTTAATCCCTCAAAGCAATAGTTTGAAAAAGACACCAAAAGGAAAATAAAATGGAAACTGTAGAACCTTAAATCTGCATTAGCTCAACAACAAAAACCCTTAGCATTGTTAGTAAACCAAAGAAAACAAAAGATTCCCTATAAGATTCATCTAATCACAAGAATAATGCAAAAAAAGCAAGCAAAACATAGAAAAACATCATTCTAATAATCAAACTAGCATCTTATAGTGGATTGGTGCTTCTATGGAAAGAAGCCCTTTCCCAATCCTTGATTAAGCTCCATGATGAAAATGATTTGAATATGATATGGAATGTTAAGATATGGAGTGGACAAAATCAGTTCTCCATTGAAGAGAGTGACCTTGCATGATATTGTAGATGAGATACAAAGATTGTGGAGGATTTGATGAAGAAAGAAGCCTTTGATTTATAGATTTTCAATTGCTAAGAATGATCAAGAGGGAGCAATGTGGGATAAAAAACAAGCCAATGAAAAGAGGCCACTTGTCAACTTGCCATAGGTTGAGGGATGTGCAAGATTTGGGAAATGTGCCCAAGAGGGGGAAATTCAAATTTGAATTTGTGAGTTAATGCTTAGTTTGACCTTTGCAAGGGATATGTAAGATCTTATTAATTGCTTTGTTGGATGTACATGCCAAATTGGGGGGAGATTCAAACTTGAGGGAATATTCCTCAAAGATGCCATGTTGATGGAAAATGTTGGATTTAATAAATCAATAAATTGATTTATTTGTGCAAGTGGGATTATCTAGAGGATGTGATGGGTGGTTAGGTTAGGCTAATTTAGGATTAGATTAGCTTAATGATGATTAGGTGAGTTTGACCAATTTGACTCAAATATTTGGATTTATTTAAATCAAAGAGGGATGGAATATGCATTTGGGGATTTAATTAAATAAAGTTTGGTTTATTTAATTAAATGGATGATGATAAAGTTTATTTAATTTTAAATTAATGACCTTAGGAGATGGAAATTAATGAGTTTACCTGATGAATGGATGAAGGTGAACTTGATTAATTTGATGAGTGGATAAATATGACTAAGTGTATAATGTTAATTTTGCATGTCTACATTTTTCCCCTCTTTGAAGCAATGTACTTGTTGCGTTCGTTCAAAGAATAAACTTGCTACGATCAAAAATTTAAAATTTTCTTCTTTTTTTTGGATGCCCTAGTGGAAAGAAGTACAGTGGTACAAAAACAAAAAATAGTCTATAAAAATTGTCTTCTATATGATCATCTTACAAAACCAATGAGTTGGAAGTCTTATTATTTTGTTCTTTGGCTTGTGAAAAGGATGGGTTTTGAATTTTAAAATTTGACAATGAAAGGATACTACATTAAATGATTAGTCAATAATAGAAAAAATAAAAAATAAAAGTAAAAATTAAATTTCACCATTAGATTGGACTCATGAAATTCTAACAAGTTTTTTCTAAATAATAAAAATGGAGTTCATATGTGAAAATATGTGTGTTTGAAGATTTAAAAATAAATGCTTACTTTGAGAAAATTACTTAATTTCTAGTGCATGATCCAGGAAATAGCCTAATAGAATAAGTCCATCTTAGAACTAATTTTTTATTTCACTTATTAAAAACTTAAAAAATATGATAAGTTTGGAAACGGTTATTGGCATTTATGTGAAGGTGATTTTTTTAGAAAATATCATAGAAGAGAGGGACTAGGCTCTTAGCCTCTACAACCTAGCTCCTTGTTGCCAATGTGTATAAGGGTTGGGTTGAGGGTGTAGTGAAATGAGGGGCTAAGAACTTAGCCCCTATGGTTGAGGGTTGGGAAGACTACACAAATGGGTCTATATTTAAGCCCCACATGATCTATTCTTATGTGGGGAATCATACCAATGACTATGGATTTACTAATAGAGACTTTGGTTTCTCATGTGACCAAGGGTCATAGGTTCAAAAAAATAAAAAATAATGACCAAAATTTCACACCTGACTAGAATTATATGTAGGGAATATATATTATGTTGGAAATGATAATTGATATATCACGAGGTGGGTATATGTATGTATATCAGCAATATATATGTATATAATTGCACAAGAATGGGAATGTACACAAGAAATATGTGTATATGTATGTCGAGGTGTAAATATATCAACAAGGGTCTTATATGTATATAATAGTGGTATAGGGTACGATGTATACTGCATAGTTTGAGTATATACTAGGGTATAATGGACATGTATAAAAATTATGAGATTATGAATATCTGCTAGAATATAGATTATGTATATGTTACAAACAAAGAAAATTTTATTGTGTATATCTTACAAATAGAGACTATTAAAAATGTATATACATTGTATTAGATAAAACATGCAAAAATAGTAAATAAACAATATTTGTATGTTATGGACATATGGCCATATGGAATTATATACCATCAAAAACATTGAGACTCTAAACACCCATTTTTTCTTGCAAACAAAATACTAAGTTTTATATGTCAAACTTTGTTTCTTGGCCCTTTGAAACACAACCTCAGTGTCCATTTCACCCCAGTAGGATCTTGTAAAAAGATTATTTCTAAAACCTCTTGAAAAAACCTACAACCTACAAGACAAAAAACATGACACTCATAAACACTTGTTCAATTTAGATGAAAGGTTAGAATATTCATGTCAGGTTCATGAAAATGTATGCAATGAAATGGATAATAAGAAAAAATAACTTTAAAACACAAAAAAAATAGCATTAACAACTCAAATTTCTAATTAAAAATCACTACAAATCTCAAGATAAATATTTATTAATTTGAATGTGGATGTGACTCAATAGCATAATAGGAAAATTAATTGAAAAAGTATTTTGACATAATGGATTTGTATAAAGTATGATTGATGAAAATGATGAGGAACTAAAGATATTTATAGATTTTCCAGGAAAAATTAAATGGAAGATGAGGATAAGATTGGATATTTGAGTTAAATGAAAAGGTTGAGAGCCAACTCAATTGGTAAATGGAAAATTGTAATTTCAAACTAATGAGAGAATAATAGGAAACTATTTAATTTTTTAATAGATAAATAAGAGGAATTTTTTCATTCGAAGGAAAGTTAACTGATAAGTGAAGATGAAGTTTCTAAAACAACACGTATTTAACTAATAAGGGAAGGAGAATGTTAGTGTGAATAATTAATCTATTCACTATACTTAAGTGTACTTAGGTATATGAGGCTAGACAATATATTGTCTAACCGAATGTGCAACCATGGAGGCCTCTAGAGGTTACCAAGTTATTTGGTTAACCTCATGCACACAAATTTTGAGGTTGGAAGCATTTACAACTCACCTTAAATGTCATTGAACACTTGGCACACAAGATTGTTGACTTGGTTATAGAGGTTGTTGGGTTGCACACTCCAAGTGTTCCTAAGGTTGACACCTATAAGACACTTGTCTATTATCTTGTGCCACCTTATGGGGAACTTGTCAATCCACCTATGATATGGATTGCCTCATCCTTTCCTATATAAGCAAGGATTTGTACTCATTACATTTGGGTCAACTAAATACAATCTATGCATTGTTCATGTGTGCTTGTTATCTATCTCCTAGGTCTTCCTAATTCTAATAGAGAATATTCTAAAACAAAATAGATTTAACTAATGAGGGAAGACCAAAATTTGTAAAACAAGATAAATTTAATTGATGAAGGAAGGAGTTAAGTAATGAGACGAAAAGGAAAATTTATTTTTAAAATGGATAATTTTAGCTCTCATTTAATTACCTAATAAATCATTATTTAGTTGATTAGATAAATGGACACATAAATAATAAATAATAATTAATCATAATTAAATTTTGAATGGTAATAAAATATTATAATGAGTAATTAAGTATTGAGATGATTTAACTATAGCTAAAGGTAAAAAAAATGGAAAATTAATGATTATTAATATGGTAACAAATGTTGATTAATGGTTAATGAATAAGATGATGATAATTAAGGTTTGAAAATTAAGTAAATAATTTTAATGTCTATGTAATGGTTTTATAAAGAAAAGAAAAATTGGAAAGTTAAAATGCATTTATAGATCTAGGTGGAAAACTAGAAATCTAGTTTGCAGCCAAGGGAATTGAAGTTGAGTCAATAGGACTAGAAGGAATAATGATGATAGAAAATTTTTCAATGGCACAAAAGAAATGATGAAAATTGAAGCATTCATTATTGTAATGAGAAAATATACTACATTAGTCTAATAATAGAATGGACAAGAACCTTCTACATTTGGTCTTGATCGAGAAAACCATACATAGACATAGCAAAAGAAGGAAAATATGATTATAGTATAGTGTGAAAATTCCATAAAAAGAAATCATATTAATCCATCATTTATAATAATATATCTCTTACTCATATATAACTTTCCATCTCCTTCTCTCATATATGTATTTCTTAGTCATCTATGTCCTTTATTAGGCACTTAGATCTATTCCATACCTTTCTCTCACTTTATCTTCACTATATATCCTCTTAATGACAATTCACCTTATCTTTTCCTTATAACCTCTCATAAATACTTTTAACTATCCTTTTTGCCATAAATTCATGTTTTCATTTGTGATACTTGAGCTTATTATAGCTTATTTAGATATGTTTATGTGTGTTAAAGGTTATTTAAGGACTATATTAATATCTATACCAGACATACTAATTCTTAAATGACTTGGACTTAGTACTCTTTTGATCAAGAAAGATAATCTTAAACCATCACATAAAACTTGAATTTATAAAATTAACCATAGAAGTGAAGCTATTAGAAATAATGAAATCATCAAGATAAAAAACAATGATGAAAATATTAACTCTTGACTTCTTAATGTAGATTATCAACCAAATCACACCTATAAAATATTTTCTCAAAATAGAAGTTTATTCATTTCATACCATGGTGGAAGATTATTTGAATCTTCTAAAGATAGCACAAAAAAAAAAATCATAGATTAAACTAACCCTCAAAGTCGCTCTCAAGAAAGACAGTATTTACATCCATCTCTCAAACTTTCCATCTATGGATAGCAATCAAAATGACATGATAAACATATTATATTGGAAGTTACCCCACACTTGAATAGAGGGGAGCTATTTAGTCAAGCTATAAACTACGTCACACTAAATGTATTATAAACTTCCGGAGTTTATGGTAAATTAAACTAATATAGTTGAAACTGAAAAACATGAAGTCGGTGACTGATTTACTCTGTCCCCCAATTATTGGTTAGTAATATATTGATCTATGTTATTGTCAGGTCAGATCTTCCATAGAATAATGTTTATGGACTCTTCAATCCAGCCATTCATCTTGTCGTGTACCTTTTAAATATTTATAATTTGCTTGTTCCGAGGGTTCACTACCTACACAACCGTCATCTGTAAACAGACAAGTCGATAGCATTACAACATTGTAATCAGTGTGTTCTGGAGTAGATATCGGTCTACGTTTCATGCCGGCTCGGTAAAAGAATATTCCGGCGCTATAGATAAGATAAGACTTAATATAAACTATAACATACAGCTAGATATGTTTTAATAAAAACTGGACGAATTTTAAACTACTCTTGCCAAAAGAATATTCCACCGTTTTCTTCAACGCAAGTAAACCACAAGAAAAAGATTACATTACAATCTTGCTTCGGATTCCCCGCTTGAAATTGTAGTATATTCACAATCAAACCAGGACGACGTGACGACAGAAACGAAGAACAGCTTGCTCTAACTTCAACTCATCGACCCATTCTTCACCCATAAATAATTTGCTGGAAAATCAGTTGATGCAAGTCTTCTTTTAAGTCCATGCCCAAACCTTTACCATGGAAGGAGCTTCTGATAGCAAGGCCACTCCCAAAAGAGATGAAAAAGAAATCAAAAACGCCACGAAAGGAAATCCAAAAGCTCTCTCTCTTCCACTCTACAGTATTTTCTCCTTTGCAGATGCCCTTGATTGCCTTCTCATACTTGTGGGAACACTTGGAGCAGTCGGAACTGGTCTCATCCTTCCTATCTACCTTTTATTCTTCTCTAGAGTTGTGAACGAGATAGGGCTAAATACACATACAGTGCCTCAGGTTTGTTCTTATCTAATTTAAAATTCATAATGTTATGAAACATCTCTTGCCATTTAATATTTTGTATTTGGGTGTCACTGAACTTGTTCCAAAGTAGTTGTAGTCAATGCATCAGTTGTTTATATGGGTCACAAGATCAGGCTTTTTACTGTCCAGTCCTTTTTAATTAATATATTTGTTGTTTCAGGTTGCCTTGTATATAGTTTACCTTGCTATAGCGGCATTTGCAGTTGCATGGGCAGGTAAGATACTATAAATCATGTTACTGAAGTGAACTAAAGAAATGGAAATAAGCTCCAAATCTGATAAATCTTGAACTGTGGCAGAGATATCGTGTTGGATGTATACTGCAGAGAGACAAACTACAAACATGAGATATAAATATCTGGAAGCCATATTGAGGCAGGATGTGGCAGTGTTTGACACACAGATAAGGACTGGAGCTATTCTAGATAGCTTTTCCACCGATTTTCTTCTTATCCAAGAGTCTCTTGGCGATAAGGTATTTAAGATCTACTCATGTTTGAAACATAAATACTAAATGATGGATAGGCCATTCAGACTTCCTCGTGTCTATAATTAATCGCCATTTGGTTAGAATCTACTATCATTTTTGGCCTAAGAAATATAAATTGGATTGCTTTCTCTTATCTAATTACAATCATAATATAACAGATGGCCAGCTTTGTGTCCCATCTAGCAACAGTCCTTGCTGGGTTTGCTTTATCGCTGAGTTATGCATGGAGTGTGGGTCTAGTTGTTCTTTCCATAGTACCACTGGTCGTAGCGGTAGGGGGATTATATGCATCTCTTCTGTCCAAATTGACTTATAAAGGTCAAGGGGCACTCGGACTCGCGGCAAACATCGCCGAAGAAGTGAGAATCTAAACTCATATGCTGATCTAAAAAAATTCGTATTAACCCTAATTTCACATATATGAGAGATATTTATGATTTAAATTTTGGTGTCTTTGAAAATTCTAAATTGTAAACATTGTTGAAACAGGTGCTTTCACAAATTCGAACCGTTTATTCCTATGTTGGGGAATCCAAGGCCATGGAATCTTATTCAAAGAAGCTAGAAACTACAGTTAAGTTGGGGTATGAAGAAGGACTGGTTAAGGGTGTTGGAGTGGGTATTATAAAAGCCATATTATATGCCTCGTGGGGTATGCTTTGCTGGTATGGAGGAATCCTGTTGAGGAAAGACATGTCTAACGCTGGCGATACTCTGACCTCCATTTTCAATATGCTTTTGGGAGTGGTGTAAGATCTCTTCTCATCTTCCTCGTATGAGTCATATTTTGATCTTCCTGAGCTCTTCTTTATTTCTTTGGATTGCTCTTATTTGTTTTCTAATAATTGAGACTATTTTAAGTTCGAGGCGTTAGGCCTTTGATTTGCCCAAAAACTATATAAGCTTGATAACAACAATTGTTGGTGACATCTTTGGTTGACTTTCAGATCCATAGGGCACGTGGTATCAAACCTAACCTTCATAGTAAAGGGAAGGGCGGCTTACAACAAAATAATGGAGATCATCAATCAGACACCTATTGTAAATGAGAACTTGATTGATGGGCCTGAAACAAATCGATTGGAAGGCATCATTGAGTTCAAGAATGTTTCCTTCAGCTATCCTTCACGTCCTGATATCATTGTTTTACAAAATTTCAATTTGCAGATACCTGCAAGAAAAACAGTAGCTCTTGTTGGTGGAAGTGGCTCCGGAAAGACCACTGTAATTTCTCTTCTGGAAAGGTTCTATAAACCTGATCAAGGTACAATTTGTTCATATCCACTTCATGCCTATGTCTGTTTGTTCATTTGTCTTCCTTGAAAATTCTAATAGTTTTTTTGGTTGAAACAAAAATGCAGGACAAATATTGGTAGATGGGCTTGACATTAAAAGGGTAAATACAACGTGGCTAAGACAACAGATAGGGTTGGTAAGTCAGGAGCCTGTCCTCTTTTCAACTAGCATAAGGGAAAACATACTGTATGGAAAGGAGGATGCAAATGAAGAAGAAGTGATGGCTGCTGCAAAGGCTTCCAATGCACATGATTTTATTAGCAACTTTCCGAAGGGGTACGAGACCAAGGTGTGAATATTCAATTAGGTTTTATTTCTCTTTGAACATTTCTTCTATAAGATAGGTTTTTGTAAAGAATTTTTTTAAAAAGATGACATGTGTATTCCTAGAATAAAATCTAATTAAATTTCAAGGGTGAATGAGGTTATGTAAATGAATATGCGGAGAACATTTATATAGTTTATGGTGTTTTTTCATTTAGTTAAAATATATTTTATTATTTGAAACATAATTTTGAATGAACAATTTTGATAATTTATATGGAAGTGCATTTTATGTTTTTATCCTATATAAATGATACATGAAATGAATTTGAAAATATAAGATTGACATTATAGAATAAATTAGGTTAGAAGATGCATTAAATTACTGCTGGCAAACTCAAGTCCAATCAGTCCTAACTTCATTAGAAGAAGTTGTATATATACTCCAGTAATGTTTCCTTAATTTCTATATCCAATTGACACTTATACCAGTCTTTGTACCCACTCCACATCTCACTTTCATTTTGTCTTGAATAAATTTGGTGTAATAACATGTAGTAAATAGATTATGTTTACATACTTGTTGAAAGTAATCATTCAATTCTTTGCAAGTCAAAATATATACTCAGTCTAGATGCAAGGAATAGGGGCTCACTTATGAAATTTTCATGTCTTTTTATGTAATAACACATCATTCAATATTTGATTTAATGCAAAATAAGGGAGAAGATTTTCCTTAATGTGCATGCATGACATCTATGACAATCCACTCATATTGAGTTTTGCTACCTCATAAATGTCTACAAGGCCACTCACACCCTAAGGACTCAATTTCACCTTAACTTTTACAATTAGAATATGCATAAATTTGATTTTCTTTTCTTTTCCAAATACTTTCTTTCAAACACTAATACAACAAAAAAAATTAGATTTGCCTCTACAAATATCTAATAGATGATTGACATGTTACAAGCAATCCCAAAGTGACCTTTATTCTTTGATAATTAATGTCTTCACCTTCTTAAATTCACTTGTAATCTAAATTTTTTCTAAGAAAAATCTTGCTCTCATCACTTTCTACATAGAAATCCAATAAATACCTTTGATAGATTCACATTTTTGAATTTGACCTGGATCAATAGATCATGTTGATTGACAAATGATCTATGGTTGAACACTTAAATGCAAACATACTTGTAGATTCCTCCAGCCATTTTTTTAATTAGAAATAAGAAACACAAAACATATAGTTGAGCTTTGGCAAATAGACGAAGTGGACCCACTAACATACGAAAGTTAATGACATAGATGCATCACCCAATCGATGGAGAATACAATAATATAACCCAACCCTTGTCATGATATGATAAGTAAAATAATGCCACAATACATTTATTTATGCTACCGATCCTTCTAATACTTATATAGGCTGAACGACTTGGTCTGATCATTGAAGATTAATTGCTATGGGTCAAATACCGTGGCTACAGATGCAATCCATTCAGTTAGCCAATAAGAAATGAACATGCAACTTGGAGGTGACAATGTCGACCTTTACTCGAAAAGTTCACCATAGAAACTAGATAGACCCACCAAATACTAATCATTAGTAAACTTAGATATTATCGCTATATTTTCTTGTGGCATGCTCGCACGTGATTCCACATACTTACCTTTGACTAATGTGATGCGGCCAAATAGGACCAAATCTATATTATAAGAAAATTTCAGTGACACATTTTAAACACCCAAATGCTTTAATGTAAGTTAATATTTCATACCAATTTAAAAGCTTAAATAATAGATTTCTAGTTAACGTACCGTTTCTTACTATCGGCCAGTTCAGTTAGGCCATTTATTTACACCGGCGAACAGGTGATGGATAATTTGTGGTGTGAATAACGCAGGTGGGGGAAAAAGGAGTACAGCTTTCTGGAGGGCAGAAACAAAGAATTGCACTGGCAAGAGCAATTGTGAAGAATCCAAAGATATTACTGCTGGATGAAGCCACCAGTGCCCTCGATTCTGCTTCCGAGCGTCTCGTTCAGCTGGCTTTCGATGAACTTATCATTGGCAGAACGACCGTGGTGATTGCACACCGCTTATCTACTATTAAAAACGTCGATACCATTGCAGTTATCAAGGATGGGTGTATTGTTGAAATGGGAAGCCATGATCAACTAATGGCCAAACAAGATGGAGGTGCGTATTTTTCTCTAGTAAATTTGCAGGCAACAGATTACTCCAACAATGACACAGAGCTGACGGTACAAGTAATGCCGAATTCAAGGTATATATGTAGATATAAGATATCCCTAGTGTTTGTATTTGAGTACTTACTATGTTGCTCTTCTAATTCATAGCATTGGCGTCATGCGAGACAGCAGTGAGAAACAGGATCCGAGTGCACAGTCAAAAATATATGAAAGCAATGAGAATGAAAAAAAGACAGTTTCAAACACGGGTTCAGAAGTTATGACATCCAAGGGATCCGCCTGGAGATTGTTAAAAATGACTGCAGCAGATTGGCCATATATAATTGTGGGCATGGTTGGGTCCATAATGTTGGGTTGTCTAATTCCACTACTTGCTCTATTTATGGCTAAATCTATGGACACTTTCTTCGTGAAGAATCATTCTGAAATGGAGCGCAAGATTAGAACAAATAGCTTTGTGTATATAGCCATCGCTCTCGCTGCATTGATAGGCAACGCGTTGCAGCAGTTTTGCCTTGGGATAATCGGAGGCAATTTAAGCAAACAAGTTCGAGAGAAGATGCTTGCAGGTATGGGCGTCAAAATGATACAACTTTTAATCGATAGTATGGCTGTTTTTGTATACTCATTCAGTTTATACATTTACACCAGTCTTATTAATACAGCGGCCATCAATAGAACTGAATTTTTCTTACGGCAGTAGAGTGTCTGTGTTGAAGCATCATGATTACATAAGAAGTTTTCTCATCCTGAATTTAGAGTGTGTTATTTAAATTTTCCCTTACTAATGTACTTAATTTTAAATTTTATGTTCACCTTTTTGTATTGAAATCTTCGTACAAAATGTATTATGCTTATGTATAGTCATCATGCATTTGTCTATACGGATAAAATATAAGTATCTACTTCCAAATAGTTGTGGGTCGCAATAATTTATAGAATTGTATGTTTTTGCCTTGTACCTTGCAGCCATTTTGCGTAATGAGATAGCTTGGTTCGATAAAGATGAGAACGGTAGCCTTCAAATATCCTCGCGCATTTCTTCGGATGGGACTCACGTAAAGACTGTAATTGAAGAAATGTTTGCCATTTCCCAGAACTTCACCAATATCGTTGCTTCGTTCATAATTTGCTTTATAGCTCAGTGGCAATTCAGCTTAGTCCTCCTTGCCACCTACCCTATTCTTGCTGGGGGGAACATTGCTCAGGTCTGTACAGAATTGAATTAATTAAAAACCTTTCTAACATGTATTGGACGAATTGTAAAGTTAGACTTTCATTGCGTTTAAATGCAGAAAATGTTGGATAAGGGATTTGGCGGAGATCAAGCTAAGGCGCACAACGAAGCCACCGTTGTGGCAGGTGAAGCAGTGAGCAATATCAGAACACCCATAGCATTCAACGGAGAGAAGAAGGTTCTCAGTTTATTTCAGAATTTGCTCGCTAAACCGGTAAGACGCAGCTTCAGAAGAGGGCAAATAGCCGGTTCGATATATGGGCTTTCTCAGCTAGGCCTTTACTGCTCCTATGCTTTGGCTCTTTGGAATGCCTCAAGACTTGTCCTCAATGGAACAGCAACTTTTTCTGAAGTTATTGTGGCATATATGGTACTTAATCTTGCTTCTTATACATTCTCCGATACAATGACTTTAGCTCCAAATGTTGTGAAAAGCGCCGAAGCTATGAAGTCGGTCTTCAAAATCCTTGACAGGCAGACAGGGATGGAGCCAGAAGATCCACAAGCATTCAATGTCCAGCACTTGAAGGGAGACATTGAGCTCAGGAAAGTCAAATTTTGTTACCCTAATCGACCACAAGTTATAGTTTTTGAAAACCTGGACCTGAAATTGGAGGCTGGAAAGAGCTTAGCGCTTGTAGGATCCAGTGGGTGCGGTAAGAGCTCCATTATTGCACTGATCGAGAGATTTTATGACCCAACTGTTGGAACTGTTTTAATTGATGAAGTGGACGTGAGGAGTTATCATCTACGCTCTCTCAGAAAGCACATTTCCCTGGTACAGCAGGAGCCTGCTCTCTTTGCCACTTCCATCAGAGATAACATTGTGTATGGAAAGGAGAACGCAACAGAAGAAGAGGTGATTAATGCTGCGAGAATAGCAAATGCTCATGAGTTTATCAGCAAATTGCCTGATGGGTATGGGACTTTGGTAGGCGAGAGAGGAGTGGAAATGTCAGGAGGGCAGAAACAGAGATTGGCCATAGCGAGGGCAGTACTGAAGAATCCTGCAATCCTGCTGTTGGATGAGGCGACCAGTGGATTGGATGCAGAGTCAGAGAGGGTGGTGCAGGAGTCCTTGGAGAGGGTGATGGAAGGTAGAACATGCATTGTTGTTGCTCATCGTCTCTCCACTATAAAGAATGTGTCCACCATTGCAGTGGTGAAGGAAGGAAGGATTGCAGAAGAGGGGTCTCATTCAGAGCTCATGGCCACACCTCATGGCGAATACTGCAGACTGCTCAACGTCAAGGCCAGCCATCAACCAACATCCAATGAGCAATAGCTTATGTCTCTTTTACGGTGAATGTAATAAACATATAAATGATAAATTTATATTTATAAGGACAAATATGTGTATCTCAAATCTATCAAATGTAAAACTTAATGAACGTACAAATCTACTTCTATAAATAAATAGTTGAATGTATAAAGAAGAGTTAAAGACGTTACAACCAAAGAACAAATCTATTGTGTTTGTTTGAGTCTTACAAAGTGGTCCCATGTACAATCTATATTGGGAGAAAAAAGGAGAATGGTGTGATTTCTTAGGAGCTTTCCTTCAAGTTAAGCCCCTATTACTAGTCTTTTGATTTTACACATAACCAAGCAAAGAATATTGGAGAGTGTGTGCACTTAATCTCTATATGTTTAAGACTAAGACCTATGTGTATGTGTGTTTCCACATGTGTGCTAAGCCTAAGTGCATCTAGACTAAGCTAATAAAATGGAGAAAAATATTAACAATTTGGTCTATATATTATTATTATAAGATAAAATTTAAAACAAAAATGATTAAAAAATCTTGAGAATCTAATTCTAATGCATGTGCAAGTCTACATAGGGTCACAAAAAAGTGGTAGACTTGAATTGTGTCAATACGATAAATGATTAGTGATAATTTAAATCTAATAGAAAGGAAATGCAAAATAGAGGAAATAACATATTTATACTTTATTAAATAAAAAAAGTAAGACTAATATTTGTTGCTATCAAAAAAGAAATCAATAATATAGACAATTGTAGTGTTAAATTGATACTACCAAATTCAATTAAAGAAGTTTTCTTAAATAGTATGCATTTCAAGTAAATCACTTTTTGTGTGAAGAATGAAGAGGTCCTTCATCAAAATGTTGTTTGTAAAATGGTATATTTGAAACATTCAATGATAAAGTTAGAAGAAAGATCTAGTTGCCCTTTTGTCCACAAAAGACTACTATATTTAAATGTTAAGCAAGATGTTGAAGGTACAAGTGTACCAAATCCAAATCAACCAAATTTCTTATATTTATACTATGTGATAGCAAAGAACCAATTCTAGAAAATGGTATAGGAAGTTATTTATTTACTATTATCAATCATGAAACCAAAAATATAAATTCTATAAGAAGAAAATGTGTGGAAATTATGGGTAAATAGTTAATGTTTTATAAACAATCAAGAATTAGATGTCTATGTAAATAGGGGAAATTCAATGAATTAAAATTAAAAAATGAGACGTTGGGATCAAAACATGGCATGAAAATAATCTTTTTTCCAAAAAGTGACAGTAAAATAATGCCTAGAAAATATTGTTAAATGCTCCTAAAATCTAGTTATAAAGGGACATTAGAAAATATCGTAAGACATTTCTAGAATAATATTATTAAACTATCATATCATAATAATATGCTTTTAGAAAATATCATTTAAAGATAGTAATTATGCATCTTGCAAAGGTACCTAATTCTTTAGAGAAAATAACCTTTAAAAACAACATTATGAATCAAATAAAGCTACCCATCATAGAGAAAAATCTATTGGTAAGAAAAAAAAGAAATAATTTTTTTATCTATTAGTTTAAAATCATATTAAGAATACTATGCAATAGAAACAATAAGAATATTTTTAGTTAATTAGGAATAAGTTTTAGAAATTAAAATTCTTTTTCTTTTATTGTATTTTTTAATTATAAGATAGCAATGTGATATGGATATGTTTTAGAAATAACAAACTTATACACAAATGTTCAAATACAAAAGATCAATTAAAAAATGTTGAACTAATGTTAGGATCTAGTGGAGAGTAGATATTCCCCTACCGTGACGACCAATAGTTTTATGTCAAGAACAACCAAATCAACACTTCATTCATAACTCAACGATAAAACAAACCCAACAACGACCATTGCTATATGGGACACAAAGTTGGTCATATGCCACTTTTTGATTGTAATTAAATAGGAGAAAGAAATCCAATTTATATTTCATAGGCCAACAATTACAATAAATTGAGAGAAGGTTCCTTTAGTTAGGAATAGAAGAAAAAAATTGTTACTCCCTAGTGATTTGGGACACTGTGTTCTTGGAAACTATATGGTGGTCTAAACTTGAGAAAAACTAGATAGATGAACTTGGCTCTCATCACCAAAGTCGCTTGGAAACTTTTGAATAAATAGGTTAAATGGATTTTGATCCTCAAAGATAAGTATCTGCATTGCAGGGAAGTCCTCTCCTTTATATTTTTGAAATCCCCTCAAGGTCCAACATTTGGAATAATCTCCTCAAAACTAAGAATTTGATTTCTTAGGGAAGTTGTCAGCAGATTCGGATTGGTGCTTCAATTTTCTTTTGAGATGATAGATGGATTTCGAAGCATGCTCTTGGTCTCCATCCAATTTACATTTTTTTCAAATTGGACCTTTGTTCTAGATTGGGTCATAAGGTCTCAAATTATTTGGGTCGTTCCTCAAATCCACCACGCTGAAAGACTGATCCCAATTAGTACGAGAATCATAGGATCTTTAACTCCAATCTATTTGATTCTTTGATTTGGGAAGATTCTAAAGATCGTAATTGTAGACACTTTAAAATTTCCTGATCATATTACACATTGAGATTTTGATTACTAATCATTTCTATCTTGATTCATCTATTTTCATCTAATTAATTAAATAATGTCAATTGTTTAAGTAAATTCACTATTTTCTCCTATTATTTATATAATTAATATTATTTAATTAACTGACCCCTTCAAACTAATTTTCATCTTATTTTATTAAATATGCAAGTTATCTAATTAATTCTCTTAAGTCTTCTCATTTGATTAAATAATGAAAATTATTTAATTAAATTTCCTAAATCCCACTTTGATTAAATGATTTCTAATTGTTTAATTAAATATTTACATTCCCTCCACTTGCACAATTAAATAATTTCTTAATTATTTAATTGACTAATTTCCTCCAATCCTCCAATCCTCCAATCATTCAAAGAATATTCACATGGAATATTCGCCCAATTCAAATTCAAATATTTCCCTCCACATGGAAATCTCCCACATGCTCCTAAAATCATGGGATTTACATTTCTCTCAAGTAATTTGAGCCCTTAATTAATATCTTTGATCCATGCCATTAAGCAATATCAATCCTTGTTTTTATCGTTGATCCATGTCATTTCTTGTCATGCAATTATATCCATTGATTATCCCATTTGATCTTAGCCATTGATTCCTTCAAAATTTCTATAAATAGTATTCATTTTACATGAATTATTATTCACAAGCATTTGAGCAACTACATTATACTAAATTTTGCATTCATCTTTGAGATCAATTACCATTTGTGAATCACCATTGCTACTCATTCATCACCTTCATCAAGCTTCACATCATTTAAAATGGATTAGGCTTGTGAATAAGCACTCCACATAAGATCCAACACTAATCTTCCAATGGGATAAGGTTTGCATTTGTTTTTGGTAACAAAAGTAGGGAAAAGGGCCCCTAAACCCAACTAGAGAGAAAAACGAGGACTAGAGGCCACCAAAACTAACCCAACAAAATAGTACAGGCCAATAAACCAACCAACACCTTGCAGCAAGTCTGACACCTAACAACACAAAACTACATAAACTTCCAACTAGCAAAGAACATCAACCCTAAAGACAAAACCAAAACTAACTTTACGAAGGGCACACAAGCCCATTAAGATTAATGAGAAAAAAACCAAAAAAAATAGACCACTAGACCCAATTACTCCTTCAAAAAGTAGATAAAGTTTCATTCATTGACCCACTATAGTCTATACTGATCCATCAAACCAATCACTACACCATCCAGTTGCTCCTCCATAGTCTGAGAGGCTTTCTTCTTTTGATGGCCTTTCCTAGCCCTAGTTAGCATGCTTACCACCCCAAAGATGGCCTTTCACATTATTCCTAAAGTAATTACCATTAAATTGTTGAAGGCCATGTCCATCTTGTCCACTTTCTGATGGAGCTCATGGATTTGAGAAGCATAGGGCTCTAGGGATCTAACACCATCCTGCATCACCCCACTTTTTTCCTTCATAGAATGTCTATCCATCCCATACATAACTTCCCTAACCACATTCTCAATCTCACATTCAATATTTTGAAGCCCTTCCTCTTCATCATCCTTTGAATCTTCAATCACTGGTTGGTCATCACCAACCATTTCTTCATCATGTTCACAAATTGTAGAATTATCTGAGAGATCTTCTCCCAACATAACCGACAACTCCTTTTTACTCAAATTAGTAGGAGGCAGAGTTTCCTCTTTAGGGTCATCCCCAAGCTCTTCAAAAAAAGGCTTCTTCCCTTTGCCAAACTAGACAACAATCCTAGTTGACCGCCTCTCACACCTTCATTTCTAGAAATGTCCAAATTTCCTTGCTCCTCGTTTGTAATTTCAATGGTGAATTTTTTGGCAGTTTTTGGATCTAAACTATCATAGGACTTCCATTTAGTGCTAGAGTTACCTAGGGGGTTAACACAAGCCTCTTTCCCTTTATGATTTTGAGTAGTAGGGTTTTCCTTGGTAAGAAGGCTTTTAATTGAATAATTTTTAAAATTGGAAGGATCAATAGGGGGATTTTTGGCAGGAGGTCTCACAAAGGAAGTACCCGCACAAGAAGAAATAGCTAGGCAAGGGCCAGGGAGGGGTTTCACATCAAAAACAAGGGAAAAAAAAAGAAAGGATATCACCAGGAGGTCTCGACAGAGGGGGTAATAGTGGAACAACCTAATTAAGAAGATACAGGATCAAACCCTAGTGGAGAGGGGGGAAAGGCACCCTTAGCTTTACACTTTTTTAAAGACAAAAATAGAAAGAAAAGTATGTTAATTTTCTCATTCCTACATATATGACATAGAAAGAAAAAATGGTACCCATGGACAGTGGTGTAGCACCATTCGAGAGTGAAGTAAGTTATGATATGAACACTAACAACCCCATAAGGAACCAGGAGGTGCTCTCTATCATAGCCATTTTGGCTTCTCACCAGCTTCTCATCACCTTCCAAGAAGTAGTCCAAAAAATTGTGGTAATTTCCATTAATAATTTTGACACCCTTAGGCCACTATACTAAAGACCTATCACAACCGCAATAAACTTGGGAAACACTTCAAACCCTATATTATCAATCTGAACTCTATCCTCTCTCCAAGAATTGTAAAACTTAGTAGTAATGCCATCATTGTAACAATGCATCACCATAAAAACTAGTGTCATACCAACCTCCTCAAATAGCTTCCATAGCTTGATGCTCTACCGTAAAGGCACACAAGATAATGGCTCAGACCTTTTCCTAGGACCCCCCATCGAATTATAGTGACAACAGTGGAAGAAAGAAAAATTACCTTTCTCAACAGTCAAATTATTAGGTGAGAAAGTAATAAAAGAAAAAATAATATAGTTGATGCCCCAATTTGGTGAAAATATAGTGGACAAGACCTCCATAAGCAAGGTGCTATCATCACATAACTTATAGAAAGGTCTAGTAGGATCCATGAAGTAAGTTGGAGGGAGGATAAAATGCCACAAAATTTTGTCAGACCAATTCATGAACCCACAATCCATGTGAGAGTAGATGCTACAATCAATAATGATGAAAATAAAGAACTAGAAATAGCCCAAACTTTTATTGAAAGGACATCTAAAATATTGTGGCTTAGGAAACACATGAGGGCACAATGAAGAGGAGACACAAGAATCATCTATTAAGATGGAATTACACCTCAAATTCTTGGCTTTAGGGGAGAGAGGATCTATTGTCATGTCATTCAACCTTCCCTCAAAAAGTGCATCATTGAAAAAATAATCTATCTCAAGGGAGAAATTAATTCGATTATAAGTCCATGAAGGACTTATCAAAACATAATAAGTCATGGGATACTATCCTATTAAATCCTCCATCAACATCAAAATTTTAAATGACAATGCTAAGTCACAAAGGCGTATAAGGTAATGAAATTTTTGAAGGTTGACATCATCCACCCCACATAAAAGTCATCCTCCTTTCCATAGTCATTACCCCTTGTCCGCTGAGCTAGACCCAGATAAGCATGTCAGGTATACAAGCATGCCTTTGACACCCAAACCATGTAGAAAAGAGAGTTCGAAGTCACAAAGGCATACAAAGTAATGAAATCTGCCAAGGTTGACATCATCCACCCCATGTCAAAGTCATCCTTCTTGCCACAGTTATTGCACCTCACCCCTTGAGCTGGAACTAGATAAGCATGCTAAGTATACAAGCATACCTTCGAACATGCAAATTGTGTGCATTGCCACCATATCGCCACCATATGTATCTTTAGCTTTCTAAGCATAATCTGACCATTTGTGACATGTCATCTTGAGAATGTTGAGATTCAAATTTAAATTTGAAATTAGGCAACTCTATCTTTTACTACACATCACACAATGGATGTTATGATTCAAATTTGAAATCTAAATGGAATGGGAGACCAACAACCTAACCATAATAGTAGAGAGACCCACATAAAGAAAGATAGACAACAACATGATTGAAGGTTAAAAGGAGCCTGAACCATCTAGTCCTAAGCTAGCTAGTCCTTGATATGTGTTGAAATATTTTGAAATTTATAGAATTTCCAATGGGGAAAGGAGAGCCCCATGTTGGATATTGGATTAGCAGGGTTATTTCCTTCTCTATAGATATCAGAAACTAAGACACCCACCATAGAAGAGAGAACTCGTTTAGAGTCCAAAATAAAGATATTGATATTCCAAGGGCGCTCAGCCAAGCCATTTAGACAATCCACAATCAGTTTTCAATCACCCTCAATCATGACAAGGTCAAAACCTAGATCTTTTAGCCTCTTAATTCCTCTCCAGGTAGCCACAACTTCTTCTTTGACATTGGTATATATACCTATGCATTTCACATAGGCATTAATACATCTCCCGTTGTGGTCTTTAATTAAACCACCAGCCACTGCCATACTAGGATTTCCTTTGGAACATCTGTCAAAATTTAATTTGACCCGTCCCTTCAGGGGGCCCACCAAATGGTCATTTTCCTTCTATAGATATTGTTCTACTTTATCTTGGTTAGGTCCAAGTTAAGCCCCCACTACTATTTAATTCTAATGTCCTTATAATTAGGCATAGAGTTAGAGAATCCAAAAGATTTCAAGTTCAGATTCTTAAACAAATTTTGTTTCATACTATTAAAAACCTTAGAACTACTCTATTTTTACTTGAAGATTCTATTATTACATTCCTTCCATAGGTTCCAACAAACCATAGGAGGGACATGATACCATAGCTCCTTGATAATTATATGAGAGAAAGGGAAAAAATTCCACTCGCTCACCAGGTCCTTCAAGTCATGAGGAAACATTGAATCTAAAAGAAGGTTTTGTAGGGTCAAGGACCTGACTTCCCAAGAAAAGGGACAATGAATGAGAACATGGTTAATCAACTCTTCAACAAAAAGGAAAAGAGTACATCTATTCACAAATTGGAATCCATTTTTATTAAGAACATCAATGGTTAAGGTTCGACCATGTAACGTTTCCCATCATTTGAAAACATTTAACTTTAGGAATTAGTTTAGAGAACTAGATTTTGGACTAAATAAAACTTTGATCCATAGCAAAGGAAACAACCAACAAGTTGTAAGAAGATCTAATTGAAAAGTCTCTAGAGGGGTTGTCACACAAAATATATTCATCAACACTACCTTGAATAGCAAGACAATAGTCTCCCATAATAGAGTTGATGAAATTGAAGATGCTAGAATAGTGAAGCACATTACTACCCATGCTCAATCTTAGACCATTAACATCCTTTTCAAAGTTTCTCCAATTGGGATTTTTAGCATCCCAATTGATATGCCAATAGACAAAAGTACCATAAAGGGATAGAAAGTCTTGTTTGATAGGACGAAGATCAAGCACCAAGGAGAGCTTAGTACCCATACCCCACACTTCCTTCCAAAAATTAATGTTACTCCCATCTCCCACTTTCCTTTTGACACATTGAAGCAATAAGTTTCAAGTTTTTAGAATGTTATTCCAAAATGCCCCTTGGGAAATCTTGTTTAAGCAAGAAGCTACTTGGGGGGTCATTTCCCATGTATATAGCACACGGGATCTAGGGCCAATCTTTTTACCTTGCATTAAAATCCAACCCATTTTTCTCATCAAGGCCTTATTAAAATATTTAAGTCTTCTTATACTAAGCCCTCCATGCTCTTTAAGAGAACAAACCTTCTCCTAGCTAACAAGGGAAATTCTAGATTTCTCCTTAGTGCCCAACCAAAGAAAGGTTCTTTGGATTGTTCAATTTTACTTATGATAAAAGCTAGAATTTTAAAAAGAGAAAGATAGTAAACCGGTATATTTTGGAGAGAATATTTTAAAAACATCAGCTTACCAGCCTGACTAAGAAGTTTCCCTTTCCACCCTGCAAGCTTCTTTTGTGTCCTCTCTACAATACCATTCTAAAAGGAGTTAGTCAGTTTCCTGCTACAAAGGGGTAGGCCCAGTTATGAGTGAGGAAGTTTGGTGATCTAACACCATAGGATTCTCAAAATTCTATCTTTCACCTACTGAGTAGAATTTTAAAAAATAGTTTACTTTTATTGTATTTTATAAACCATCCAAAGAGCTCTGTATACAAGTATTAAGAATATCCTTCCAATTAGTAGCTTCCACTACTAAAGCTAAAAAAAAGAAAGGTATCATCCACAAACTGCTAGTGAGAGGAAGGAGATAAGGAAGAAGCAACATGTACTCCACTGAGGTGGCCCCAATCAAGACTCTATTGAAGATTTCGGCCCAAGACTTTGGCAATAATAATAAAAGGATATGGGGATAAGGGATCACCTTGTCTTAACCCTTTCCCATAGGTGAATCTTTTATTAGGGACACCATTAAGGAGGACAACAAATCTAGTGGTAGAGACACTCCCTAATCAGTTTGAGGAACCTCCCCCTGAACCCAATCTTTTCTACCACAACAAACAAAAAGTCCCAGGAGACCCTATTGTATGCCTTGGATCTATCTAGCTTAAGGGCCATGGTTGGGATTTTGGAGTATACCATATAGTGAACAAATTCATGAGAAATAATAGTCACATCTAAAATATATCTTCCAACCATAAACCATTTTTGGTTCCAAGAGATAATCTTCTCTAGCAAAGGCCTTATCTTGTTAACCATGATTTTGGAAAAAAAATTGTAGACTGTGTTACAAAGACTAATAGGTCAATAATCAACCATGGAACTCACATCCTCCTTTTTAGGAACAACAATGTAAGTAGAATTCAGTTTTCTAAGAAGCCTACCAACATAAAAAAAAATCTCTCATGATTAGTAGGAGGTCATCAGCTAAGATTCCCTAGAAATCTTAAAAAAGGGTGGGAGGGAAGTCGTCTAGGCCTGACACTTTATAAACACCAAAGGAGAAGACAATTGATTTGACTTCTTGTAAAGAAACCCTACACTCTAAAGACTTAATATCATCAAGGGAAATCAAGTTAGAAATAACCTGCATGAGAGAGGTGAAAACAACAGACAAGGGAGCCTGAGGATGACCTCCATCATAGAAGAAAGAAACAACTTCCAATTCTAGGACTTCATCCTTAGTAAGAAGGTCCCCATTATCCTTGACAAGTGAGCAGATCCTATTCCTTCTCCTATGTTTGAGGGTGGATTGATGAAAGAACTTAGTGTTCCTATCCCTCTCATTCAACCACTGAGCACCCTAGACTTTTGTTTCTAGAATATCGCTTTCCTAGTAGTTCCTCAAACAATTCATTTTTTAGCTCCTTTTCTCTGACAATAGTAGCTTCATCAATAGTCCCAACCTTCATGAGGTCCTGAATAGTTTTAAGTTCTTGAATAACAATTTTTTTCATTTGGAAAATATTCCCAAACATGAATTTATTCCAACCCAAGAAATTACACCTTATTCTTTTGAGCTTTTGAACTATTCTAAACATTGGAATACCTTCAAAAGGTAGGTTCCACCATCTCTTAATTAGGTCTTTAAATTTTTGGTGTAGATTCCACATTATCTTGTACCTAAAAGGAAAAGGATCTGATTTTC
>VDFB02169165.1:0-10674 GCA_007258455.2 Sequoia sempervirens
GTCAAAAGGCTGATGCCATTATGCAAGATTCAAAAGGACTAATGAACACGGAAGATGTAATTGTCAGTTGATCTTGGTTCTTTATGTTGGTTATAGGAAACCAATTTTTCGGAAGCTTAAAGAACATGACTGGTTCAAATGCGGTGGATCTACTATGTAGGAAGTGGGTTGATTGGATCGTTGATGTATCTATGCTAGACCAGATTGCAGTAAGTGCATTTTGTCAAGTTCATGTGTGAACTAGGACAAATACATCTAGTTGTAGCAAAACATATCCTGAGATACTTGTGTGGCACAATTGGATATGGGTTGAATATTCTTTAGATGTGGACTTGGAACTGCATGGTTATACTAATTGGAAGAGCACCTCTAGATGTTGCTTCAATTTGGGATCTCCTATGATTTCCTGGTGCAGTAGGAAGCAGTCATATGTAGCATTGAGTACAGCATAGGCAAAGTATATTGCAGCTTGTATAGCAGCTTGGGAAGAAGTGTGGCTTTGGAAGCTCCTTGCAGGATTGTTTAGGCAATCAATGGAGCCTACTATCATTCATTGTGATAACCAACATTGTGTGAATCTTTCTATCAATCCTATGTTTCATGATAGAACCAAGCATGTTGAGATCAAATACCATTACATTAGAGATATGGTATTGAGGAAAGCTATACAGTTGAGGTATATCAACACTGATGAGCAGACAGTAGACATTCTCACCAAGCCTCTCTCCATGATAAAGTTTGTGTACTTTCGAGATAAGCTTGGTATGGTGGAGAATACAACCTTAATTGAGAAGGAGTCTCAGTATCAGTGATCTCTTTAATGAGTTCTTAGTGAGAGAAGTTCGAGGTGAAATCCCTTGAGATTGAGTTCTTCTGCGTGAAGTTGGTGAAATCTGGATTAATGGTTCTCCTACGTGAGATGAAGTTGAAGTGAAATCCCTTGATTAATGAGTTCTCTATAAGAGAAAGTTCGAGGTGAAATCCTTAGTTCCACCCTCTGAGAGAGTCATGGTGGATGTCATGTGTGTGACTTCATGACAGCATCACGTGAGAGAATCCGTGATGATTTTTGTACTTGTGTTTCACCCTCTGGGAGAGCCATGGTGAAAAGTCATGTTGAGGTGACAATATCACGCAAGTGATGAGCTCTTGCACATACCATACATGGTTGTAGCCATTATGGTTGATATTACGATGAGGTGATATCATTCTTTTCCACATATGGTTGTGGCCATTGTGGTAGATATCATGATGAGGTGATATCTGATATCACGATGAGGTTATATCTTTCCCTTCCACATATGGTTGTAGCCATTGTGGTTGACATCACGATGAGGTGATGTGTCTTGTGCAGCAGGAAGAATTGATGTAATTACAGCTTCGGGCTTCATACTTCTTTATATGTGATTATTCAATGTAAAGAGGCACTTCACATGGCAACTTTGTAATTATCTTCTTGGCCGACCTTCCTTGTAAATTGTATTTATTAAATTGAAATTATATTTTTATGATGGCCGACCTTGCATGAAAAGGTGCGACCTCTCTCCTTCAAGTTGTATAAATACAAGATCATTCCACTCCATTTGGGTATCAATTAAGTTCGAGCATTTCTTCTCTTCCAAGTGCGAATTCTTCAAGGGCAGATCAATCAAGTGCAGATTGCGAATTATCAAGAGCAGATAGCGAATTGCTTAAAGGCAGATCTGAGTTACAAGGAAGTGTTGATTACTTGTTATCATTGCATCTTGTGAAGGTGCTGCATATCGGCCTTGAGATTGGCCTCATTGTAAAGAGACTTGTTGCCATTATTGATATACAATAGAGAGATATTTGTTGCTGGGTTTTTCCCCTCAAGAGGAGGGTTTTCCCAGGGTATTTGTTGTGTTGTGTCTGATTTTGAATTAATTTTCTTGTGCATTACATCTGATCTTAAAACTAACAATTTGGATGTCCTCAACCTCTACATACAACTCTTTAATCCAATCAATTTTATTCCCAATCTTTTGTAGCATAAGATTGAGAGAGTGGACTGCACAAAGTGTTCAAAAGATATGTGAATGTTGTCCCTCAACCAACAAACTGACAACTCTACAATTCTTTGCATTGTCCATTACAACTTGAACAATGTTACGCGGACCCACTTCCTCAATGGCTGCGATGAGAATATCAACAATAAACTGGCCATCTTTCACCTGCCCCTCACAATTAACAACTTTCAAAAACGTTGCCCCTTTAGGGGACACCATTATGACATTGATCAAAGGCCGATTTTTTGCATCTTTCCACCCATTTGAAACAATGGATACACCTGTCTCAGCCCATGAATCCCTTATGGGCTGCAATGCATCTTCAACGTTCTTGACCTCTTTTTCCAATAAGGTGCCACACACCTTCTCATAACTTGGGCCCTTGTACCCTTTTGGAGCTTCATTAACTATTTTCAACAATCTCTTTCCAATATGGAGAGTGAACAACTTTACAAGACAATCCATTTGCATAAATACATCTTCCTACGTGTTGGTTGACAATGTCTCGCCTCTCATTTTGAAATGCACTTTCCAAAGGTCCCTTTGGTTTTTAGCTTGTAATGAGTTGTTCACTTTGAGTATGAGGAGTGACAAAAAATTGATGGTTTTCTACCACAACATTAGGACTAGATGCAGACTGCGTTCCCTTTGATCTTTTTTTATTAAGGGGTGACTTGATTTACGACCTGCCCATTCATCTACTTGTTCTTGCTCCATAATATATCCTATTACTCACTCTGATGGCACAGACACCATCCTTTCTAGGACAAGGTTTGATGCCTTGTCTAGGTATTCCACACAAATGAGCTTTCACTTGACTATATGAACTAGAATATCTAACATCAGACCCATTGCAAATCCAAACATAACCCCCACCACTTGGAACTTGTGTAATAACCTAGGGTTATTAGATGCAATAGCCTAGGGTTTTTCATACATAGGTACTGGTAAACAGGTCTAAATATGCAAAAGCTCACAGTTAAATGTGCAGGTCTGCCTTAGGGAAAATACTGGAACAACCAGAGTGTGCAGAGAACAAAGAACAATTGATTTCAATTTCAGTTTCAAGCAATGGCATGGCAACACCACAGTTTACTTTTGAATTGCAAAATTAATGAATATAAATTGTTTCAAAATATAATGAAATTACAGATTAGCTTGCTGCTGATAACAAAATTCTGAATTGGATCTTGATGGTCTAATTTGGAACAGCAGTTCAGTCATCTAGGGAAGATAGCGCTCCCCTCTCACAATTGCCCAAGATTGAGGTGTGAAACCCTCAATTAGATATCTCCAGAATTCGCTGACCTTATTAGATTTGGGCACTTGTTCATTTGCCCCACAGTCTGCCCTTGTCCTTGGAAATTGGGGTGAAAAAGATGCAACAACGTCCTCTTTTGAAGCACTCCTAACAGTGACCTACCTTTGCTCATTAACTACCCCTTCAGATCTGCTTCCAGTCTTCCAAATCTGCATAGGAATACTTGGGAATAAAGAAAATTGTAGAATGAGAACAAAATTGGAATAAGAAGGGTTTAGGGTTTCGTCCAACTACCTTGCACATATCAGGGTTTTCGTCCTGATAGTGTCACCATGAGTGAATGTATTCCATATTTGCATGCCCTCCTTAGCGCCCAACAACTCTTATAAATAACGTTCCATTGAAACGTGTGGCTCAAGAAGTCGGCGCCCAAATTTAAATTTAAATTTGTTTATTCCAGCGCCCAAAATTCAGATTTAAAATGAAACTTATTAATTTTTTATATATATTAATTTTGTTATTTATTTATTAAATATGCACAATTTTAAATAAAGTGGTGCTAAAAAGCACCTTTTCTAAGTCGTTCGGGGCCGACTTAATATAATAGGGTCATGACAGTTCCCCCTTCCCAAATTGGCTTGCCCTCAAGCCAATTTAAACTCGGATGCTCAAAGATCTCCACTCCTTCCCATGTTGCATCTTCAAGTGGAAGATTCTTCCATTTGACGAAGTATTCCGGAATGACCTTTCCCCTCAACCTTTTCTCCCTCACATCCAAGATTGTCTCAAGCTCAAGAATCAATTTCCCTTCATCATCAAGTGGTGGCAATTCAAGAGGAGTGATCTGCTGTCCAAGTGCCCTTTTGAGGCATGACACATGAAAAATGTTGCGAATTCTGTTGTCCTTAGGAAGTTCTAGCTCATATGCAACCTCCCCAATCTTCCTTGGGATCTTGTACAGCCCATAAAATCATGGCTTCAACTTTTCTGCACCCTTCCTCTCGAGGGCTGCAACCTCAAGTAAACCATGTCACCAACCTTAAAAACCCTCTCTGTTCGGTGCCGGTGTGCATACATCTTTTGCTGGTTTTGAGCTCTCTGCAAATTCTCCTTAAGGGCATTCAAAATGTTCAGACTCTGTTGCACTACATCCCTTGCTTCGGCTGCTATCTAAAAGAATCAAATCCATGAATGAAGTAGCATCATAACCATAAAGTGCCTTTAAGGGAGTCATACCTATGGACATGTGATGTGTAGTATTGTAGCAAAACTCCCCTAGGTGCAACCACCTAATCCACGTTGTTTGCTCTGCCCTGTAACATAGTTCCTTAGATAGCCTTTAATCAATTTATTCACAATTTCAGTTTTCCCATCAGTTTGTGGATGATAACTGGTGCTTGGAGTTAATTCTATGTTTGTCAACTGAAAGAGCTCATGCCAAAACAAGCTGATAAACATGCTGCCCCTGTCACTTACAATATTCTCTGGCAGCCCATTAAGTCTAAAAATCTCTCTAAAAAACAGATCAGCAACTTGTGGGGCTTTGTATTCAGAAGAAGAGAAGAACATAAGATATACCCTGGGAAAATCCACCAAGGGGGAAAACCTAGTAAGATGAAAGTCTCAATGTATTATCAACAATTGAACAATTACAAGACACTTTAGATATTAACTCCTTTTAGGAGATCTTTAGGCATCAACTTTCAGGAGACAAACCAACAAGTGACTTTGCAAAAAAAATCTTTAAACACTTGGAGAATCCAACCATTGTCTTATCTTTTAACCTACAATGACCAAGAATGCCCAAGCCACTCACTTAAGGCATGCTTATATATGGAAGAGGCTCACTTGGAAAACACTAGTGGTTTTTAAATCTAATACAAACCTAGATCACAGAACATGAAATCTAAAAGAATGACCAAAGGCCGACACATGGGTGAGGGAGATGAGGAACGTCTGCTCAAAATTGGGCCAAGGGAGATGTGGGAAATAGGAAACAGGCAATTTGGTCAATAACACAACTTATTGCAAAAAGGTGACATGACAATTCTGAACTTCTTTAAAAGCAGGATAATGTTTTTTTACAATTTTACTATGTTTCAATTTTTTTAGGTCTATCAAAAATAATAATTTGCAGTTGATTGAAGCATATCCATATGAAGTCTTCAAAATATATCTTATAAAAACATTGTAGTCATCATTCATGTTTAGTGGGTGGCAGTCTGACAATAGTATTTCCATGTCAAAGGTGTCGGAAGAGTAAGATTCAAATATGTAAAAAATGTTGTATTTGATTTAAGGGACAATGATATTGTTAGTGGTCTGGAAAATTGTCATATGTGCATATAAACAGGATGTAATATGTGTAATTTGCCTTCTTAATAATAAAAATATTTCTTATAACTCCCATTAACTTTGTGGATAGATTTCTATAATAAATTCTAAGTCTGTTGCTTATCAAGCTAATTGGTATGACCAATAGTGTTTTGGGTGCATGTATATATGAGTTATACGCACAAATTACACCATCCCTTTTGCTGTGTCTGTTAAGACTCATTTGTCCTCGTCTTTTCCCTATGAAATCCAAATTCATTACGAGGCCCTTTAAGATAATGGAGTTTTGACAGGTATTAACTTGTTTCTATAGTCAAGACATGTCAAACAATTAGTCAAATTTCATTTTTAATCTATATCCATTTTTGCAGAATTTCTATTTTGTGGTATTACTTCATCCTGTTGCTGCAATCATATTTATTAAGTTAGTTCATCAATATATTTGCCAAACTTTCATGTACACCTGCTTTCATTCTCTTCCTAATTTGTTTTTATAATATGGATTTCTTTCCCTGTGAAGTATGGCAGTATTCCTAAATGATGTTTCCTTATAAATTTTATCCACGTGGGGATTCAGCATTTGACCATCTCAAATTTTTATGCTTTCTTATGCCATTTTGCATGAGTGGTTAGAACTACAACAGCTTATGCTTGTTTGTGTTTATATCTATGTTTCTGACATTGGAGTTCTACCTTATGAACATGGATTGAGAGATGTTCTGTAAGATTTGACATATTTATCAATTTGAAATTCAGGTTTTTGTTCCACTCATACGGAGCTTGGATTTGATAAATGTTCCAACAGCTCGAGCAATAATTATTTGGATGGTTGGTGAGTACAGCTCTACTGGGACATTGATTCCTAAGATAGTGCCAACTCTTCTACAGTACTTGGCTGGATGCTTTCCAACAGAAGGGTTGGAGTCTAAGTTACAAATACTGAACTGCGCTGCTAAGGTACATCTAACATAAGTTCAACTGTAAACTATTTTCTTGTTTGTGTAAGTATGAGGGTAATAAAGAGACATTCCAATTTAAGTGCAGCTGTAAGTGTAAATACAGGAGTTAAAAGCACGATATAAATTGTCTTTCGCACTTGAATTTGCTTGTGATTCTTTCTTTATCTTCTTTCACAATTAATTTTCACTGGATAATCTGCTATACCAGTGAAATGCCCTTAAATTGAACACAACATATTGGAGAGATCTGGAATCTATCTTCATCATAAATGAAAGACTGTATGCTATATTTGACATTTATATGGATACCTTTTGTAACTTGGTCTCTAATTTGTCAAAATTCTCTATTACTGTAAATCATACCAGCAATAATCTTTTGGGGAAAATGTTGGCAAACGAATAATGTAAGACTATTTTAAAAAATAGGGAAAAAATTGTGATAAAATCAGATTTAAAAAAAAACATAAAAAAATGCAAAAAAGAGAGAAAAACATACTATTTTAAAATTTGAAGACATTTTAATAGCTTAGAGATAGGGAAAGCAAATAAAAATGAAAGTTCAGTCCAAGAATTGTGGAATATAGTTTTTTGTCATTAATGTTCATATTGCTGATTATATTGCATTGCACAATACATATTGCAATTTCACACTTGCCCCCCAGATTTATGGTGCCTAGCCACATTTACGACAAGAACCTTATGAGTTGAATCTTGCAATTTCAACTCTATAAGGATCAATGATGAAGCGATAGTAGTCCGCCACCTCATTTCTCGTAAAACTATGAGTTGGACGCATGCACGAGACACAGACGTGTGCGTGGTGTGCTAGCATCCCCAAGTTTTACAAGTTCAAATGAGGAATCTTGGAAGCCTTTGCTCGTGACACGTGTCGTCGTGGCAGGATTTCGAGTGTAATGGCTCTTCCCGTCCATGCAGCTACACAAAACTCCCCTTTTCACTCTCATTCACAACACTTCTCACTCTAACTCACTCCAACTTGCTCTCTTCTTGCTCTCCTCTTCTACATCATGTCTCTACGGCGAAGCTCTATCGGATTGAAGTCTCATCAATAGCCAAAGCTCTCTTACAAGGGCTCGTCACGTCTATCAAGCCAAGAGGGAGTCACGGATTGTTGGTAGCGCTCTCTTGCTTCTTGTCTATTTGCTAGCATTATCTATTGTGTCTATTTCGTGATATAGGTTCTCCTCCTTAGCGGGGTTTGCTTTTATCACTCTTGTGTCTATTTCGTGATACAGGTTCTCCTCCATCGCGGGGTTTGCTTTTATCACTCTTGTGTCTACTTTACTTTGAGTCTTTTATTCTCTCTATCTATCTGGTTGTTTGTGGAGGTGGGAACACCAAAATGGGGGTTTGACTGAGGCAAGCACCAAAACAGCCCCAACATTTTTCCTCGTCCGCCTTGTTTGCAGGTTGTTTGTGTGGAGCTTCGTTGGAGGCTTCAAAGCGCAGGACCTCTTGTAAGTCATATCTTACTCTCCTTGTCAGTTATCTGCATTTCTACTTTCTGTTAAATTAGTAGATTAAATAGACCTCTGGTCTTGAATAGTTAGCAGATTCCTTGAGTTTTGTGCCAAGGGTTTAACTCTCTGTCTGTACAAGACGCTAGCGCGTCCTTGAGACGACACTGCACTGTGCTGATGTCCCATTCACGCGCAAACGTCCTTTGGCCGAAAGATCCTCCTTTCATCTCAAAAATCTCTACAATCTGCTCTTTCAATCCTCGAAGATGTTTGTTTGTAATCAGTCCTGAAACTCTGCTTTTAAATACGTTTTTGCAATCTCTCTTTCATCTGATCCTTTTGGTTAATAATCTCTTGAGGACCGAAGGCAATTCGTTCCCTGCTAACTCTCTCCTTGAGACACTGGAGTGAATCCACTCCACATTTTGCTGAACCTAACGAAGTTGTGAATCATGTCAGATCTTTTTCTACAATGTTTTAATGTTATGATAATGTTTTTTCTAAGGAAGATTTCGATATGTTAGATGATGCCTGGATGATTTCTTAGAGGCATCTTCTCCTATCCGTAGATCTCGTGAACAAACTTCTTCATCACAACTGTCTACTTCTTCACAAGTCGAGGAGTTTGTGAATGTAGTGATTGTCTCTATGGCTCCTCAAAGGCCTAAGACCTGTCATTACTTGACTCTAGCTAGCCCTTCTCCTAAGAGGATTCATTCTATTCGTGGGGTTCCAGTCTCTAATGACTCATCAGACCTTTACATGAGATTCTTAAAAGCTACAAATTCTTCTTCCTATAATGTCATAGGGTGTACATATAATACTAGAAGAAATCAGTAGAATATGAATCAACCATCTTCTGTTTCTACTTCTTTACCCCCTTCTCAACCAAGTCTTCCTTCAGCACCTAAACCTACAGCTCAAGCACCTGGTGATTACGATCTTGTCGAGCAACTCCGTGTTACTCTGACCAAGATCTCACTGTGGGATTTGCTTCAATTTGCTCCGGTTTATCAAGGTATGCTTTAGGAAGCCTTGCAAAAGATCCTCTTGCCTTCTTCTATTAGGCCAGCAGATGTTAATGCATTGATAGCTCATATTCGTGCGGATTCGCCGAATATCGCATTCTATCTACAAGAACTAAGCGGGCCCTCTAATGATTATAGTTAACATTAACGACATTGGTATTATATGTGCTCTCATTGACACCGGTTTGGCTCTCAACATATGCATCATAGACTTATTGTTGGAAATGTTGTCATTGATGTCAAAATGATGTCAAGAAGGAATTCGTTGTTTGAGATTGTTGAAGAAATTGTCATTGATGTCAAGACAGTGAATGATGTTTAGATTTGTTGACAAAGCATGTCATCTAGATAATCAGATATCATTCTGTTTGATGACATTCAGATCATCATAATCTTCAGGTTATCATTATTCAGTTGGACATGTGTTAAGACATAATCTAGCTGACAGTAGTAAAGAACATTCAAATTCAGATGGTCAACATTCAGATTGAAACAGATGGCTAAATCATTAAAGATCGAAACATTCAAGATTGGCATAGATTGGCATTTGAAGGTTGAAACAGATGGCTAAATCATTCAAGATTGGCATAGATTGGTGTTTGAATCGATTTATTAATTTTCAGATTAACATAATCTGAACTTTCATTTAAGGTTGATATTTATTTGAACCTTCAGATGATTATTTTTCAGATTACAAACTTTAACTAAAATTTGTTAAGAAGAGGCGAAATAGACAAGGATGTGTTTTTACTTAATCTGTTTTGTGAAGGCAGCGACTTATCACTCTCCAAAAGATGTGTTTAAGAAAGATGTGTTTAAAAGCTAATACAAATTGCTATGTGAAAAGACGTGTTTGGTTGATGAAGAGATGCAAGTGGTGATCTTGAACAGATGCGATTCATTAATGAAAAGATATGAATAAGATATGAAATGGCAGTCATGTTGCTTCATCAAAAGGCATGTTCTTTGTGAAAGACGTATGTAAGAACCTACAGGTGCGACTGTTGATTAAGAAACAAAATTTTGAAGTTAAGTCTAAACACCAATAGTTGAAGAGGCGTGTTTCTCCTAAGAAGGGTGTCTACAGCAAATTAAAGTGATTCGATTTGCAACAAAATCAGATTTATGTTATGAAGAGATATTCTAGAAGGATACAAATATTGATTGTGTTCTTTCACTTAAGGGATACAATGGTTGAGTAAGATATATGAATGACATTCTATTCAAGGTTTTTGGGTGTGTGTGTGGAATAACTGCAATATCATAAAAACACAAGTGCTGTGTGGAAAAACGATATATCATCAAAACACAAGTGGTGTGTGGTGGAATAAATGATATATCTCTAAACACAATCAGGTGTGGTGAACATTGGAGTATGAAATAAAGGCTATAATATTCGAACTCAAGCAGATTTATACAATTGAGAATAAGAAAAGTAAGAAGATTTCTGAAGGTAACTTTGCAATGATGTTCATGAAGATTTAAGCGGTCCAAGATCAAATTTTGTCATTGAATAGAGAATATTCTTGGAACACAAAGAAGAGATAATCATAAGAGATCAGACATTGTAAGAGCAGAATTTTC